>JAACJM010000152.1:0-197961 GCA_013368315.1 Tetrapyrgos nigripes
TCTGTGGCTGTGCTTATACTCCTTTTTTGAAGATTTTTACACTTTGTGTACAGCAGATACACAACTTGGAAATCATCTGGAAGCTTAAATACATATATGGCATTCTTATACAGTAATTTACAATGTTATCCGAAGGGTGTCTGCATAGGGCTCCTAGCGGATCGGATGCTGTCCGGATGCGGATCCATCCGCTCGGATGAGTCGTTCAAGAGTGCCAATCCGCATCGGCAGATGGCATCCGTCGGATGGGTGGCTGAAGGTGGCTGACGTAGTAGCAAAAAAGTTCGAAGGTAGTTATTTGTGGTTTAAGTATATCTAAGTACAAGTACTGTGTGATACATGTAAAAATATCGAGCTACTCACTACTGACACAGAGTAAGTATTACGACGGGAATGGCTTTGGCCTCTTTGCCGACGGGTTTTCCCACGCAAATGCGACGTCAAGCAAACCGCTGAGAACGATTAACGCGTCTTAAAAGATTTCTGTAGATATTGGTGAGTTTTTGCAACTATATAGTGCCTCGGGAAAGCCCGAGATCGACCTAAATTGGCAACTCCGACACATTCTCACATACTTCAGCCATCTGACGATGAACTACGGATGGACGGATGGTATCCGCTGGATGGTGCACCTCCAGACGTCCATCCGCCATCCGAATCCGAGGCCTCATCGACGGATAGGCGCCGGATCATCCAATCCGCTAGGAGCCCTAGCAACCTCCTGCTCTCAACCTACACCCTTTCCCGGAAAAACAGCCGCTTTGGTCCAACCCTCATGTCACAATACCAATCACGCTCTGGTAAGGGAACCCCCATCTACTTAGCATACTGCCAGAAAATGAACGGATGATCGTCATGGTTAGGCTGGACATTAGCTGATTGCAATTTCAACGTAAGGACGAGCCACACAGATGGAAACTCTCCGTTCAAGGCGGTCGGGCAAGTTGAAGGGCATATGATGGTGCTTCATTCTTTTGTTTGCAAGTCTGTCGTTGTTCTGATGGAAATAATTCTCTTTGTGGCCGTGATACTTGTTGTGTAGGCATCCCGCCAGAAAATGCCGCAGTCTTCCAGAAAGCTGTTTTCTTCTAGATGCCATTGCTCCGGTGTTTATTGAGGCTGCTCTGGCGTCTACTGCTCTGGCGTCTAGTAACAGCACTAGCACACTTACTATTCATGAGTATGACTCGGGGCATTGGGTGCAGATGGAGAAGAAAGACGAAGCTCATGAATCACTGTAACCTGCTTCAATGGATTGAGGGCCAGAGTTTGGATGATTGAGAACGTATCATTATAATGTTTTAGAGGATAATAAATAAATCAATAATTTAACTGCTAATTTTTTTCCTTCAAACCGACACCCAAACCAACGTCGGTCCCCCTCAAACATAAAAACTCATCCTCTTGACACTCCCCATCCCACGCATATACGGCTGCGACGTTTTTCTCACCATCGGCGGAGGCCTAGGACAGCCAAGGTCTGCATAAGGTTTCGACGATGACAGCGACAGACTCCGAGTCAGCGATGGCAGCGACACGGCTGAACTCGAAGAAATCGAAATCGTCGACCGCAATGAATCATGGATGTCATCTGCGAGCTTGTGTGTTTTTTGATTGACAGATGAGGAGAATGAGGAGATGCGGTCTGAGAGAGGGGAGAGTGGGGGGAGGTTGAGGAGGTTGGGTAGATCGACGCGTAGGTTGGGTAGGTTGGGTAGAGTCGGGAGAGTTGGTAGGGTGGGTAAAGTAGGTAGTGTTAGGCAGTGTAGGTCTAGAGATACTGTTCATCTTAAGAACAGATGATGAAGACCGGGATCGTGATGGATAGGGGCATCGAGAGTTGAGGAAACAAGCAGTGGGAGAGGCGAGGGTCTGAAGAGAAGAAGAAGCGGATGTCGTCTCTGGAGGCGAAGTCGACGTGACGGCTTTGTGTTTGGTTGGTATCAGGAGAGGGAGAGGTAGTGATAGTGGATTCGTGTTCGGGTTCTTCAATGAATCGGACACAGGTAGCTTTCGGCACAGTAGAGCAAGAGCTAGCGGTTGACTCGGTCGAGAGAACGACTTCATCGACAATTTGTTCGCTAATTTCGACAGGTGGCTGTTCGACCTGAGTGTCCAGGAGCACGTCGACTACCTCAGGATCAGGAGTATGTGCATCAGTGGTAAAGATTTCGATACTGATGCTGACCATGACGCAGATGGGTTTGTTGGCCTTGGCAGGTGCAGGAGATGCTGCCCAATGTACAAGGAAATACGTCGCAAGTAGATACAATGCCTGATAATAAAGTGTCAGTAATCGTTGAGCACGGAATGAAAACTGACGTGGCATACCATGGCGAGTAAACCCAATTGGAGGAACATCAGACCACGAGTTGGAAGAAGAAGGATGAGGAGCAGCGAGCAGATAATGTGGATCATGGTGAAGGTTTTGGGTTTGTTGAGAAGACAGGATGGGTGAGTGACGATAATGGATGATGGTAGTGCGTAAAGGAAGCAACTGCAGTGCTTTCACTAGTCACTTTGTGTATGTTCTTACTTGGTGATGCAGGTGAGTTGATCTGACGCTTTGGCTGGAGGATTTGAGACTTGAAGCTTGAAGCAAAGGTTGCCCCAGGTATTTATATCTGTGAAAATAAGGAGCCATTGTGAGATGAAACTAAAACCAACAGTCTGAGACCACTGGGATGTCCCAGACTTCAACACAGCCTTTGATTGAGACCCCAGATGCCCAGAGGACTCCGTTTCCTCCATGAACGCATGCTTTTGGAATGAAGACGTCAAAGGGTGGTGATGAAGAACAATTAGCAAGCCACAAAGGTCAGCTTCAGTTGTTGCCAGTGCAGGACAAGGCGGGCTGCGGTTTGAAAAAAAGGCACAGCCACCGAACAAAGGTACTCCTGCTCCTGCCTCCTGAGGCTAACGTCTGAGCGAGTACAACAGACACTCGTTTCAGACGAAGACCGAGCATCCCGATGACCAGAAAGTATTCGCACAGCTTGCTATGTAGGAGTCGAGAGAGAGACGCGCAAGTCAGGAGCCTAGGAGGAGTAGTTTCGTCCGGGTCCGCATTAAGGGGTAGTACAGTCCTAGGCCAAGAAAGCAGAACACATAATCGTTCTAGTATAGAAAACAGGTAGCTGAGCATGGCTAGGCCTTCAATATGGGTCAGAGACAAGAGGACCGAGATCAGGAGCAACTGTAACTTGAAGCGAAGAAAGGACAATATGTAACCGAGGTTGGAGCCACTATCAGCCGAGCTTCTTTTTACTCCAGAGAAACATAAAATTTCTCGGAGCTCTGGTATGTAGCGCACTCCGAGATTAGCATTCACCATGGTGGTGGTAGAAGCTGAGAGATAGACTCGCAAGCCAGTCGGTTGGTCCGCAAGCTAAGCGAGGAAGTGACAGCGGAGCTCGAATTATGGCTTGCTTCCCAACCGACGGTATTTTGGGCGTCGTTTTGGGAACTTGGCGTGCGAATTTGAACTTGTAAATATTTTCGCTTGCTGCGCATCCAGAAAGCAGCGAGAGCGCTGCAGACACAGACATTCGCTTACAATCTGAAGAGAGTCATTTCGGAGGAAGACGTGTATTATAATAATGTACTGTAGTTGCAAATAAGACAGTCAATGGTACTGTTTCCGAGTATATGTGCACTGTGCAGAATTAAGACAAAATTTACACTGAAGGGCGAGTATGAGAGGGTGTATAGTAGCCATTGTAAGGAGCTGATGGATTAGGGTGTTGAGGGTACCTCTGCTGGGGTGTAAGTGTGGAAGGTTGGAAAATTTATTGTTGACTTAGAAAGTGACTGAGGAGAAAAGAAGATACATTGCGACGTTTCGGTACTCGAGACAGGAAGCAGACAAGAAGCAGATTTTTACAAGTTCAAACTCACACGCCAAGCTCCCAAAACGACGCTCAAAAATGCCAGCCGTTCTGACGAACGACCGGCGGAGTTCGAAGCCTAGTAGAAGCTGAGAGATATTGAAACGCGTCAACCTCGGTACTCGGTCCGTCGGAGCCTGAGCTTGGCCCAACTTTGATTAGTAAGCATTCCTCCCTTCTGCAAAACCGTCCGCCCGTCGGCCACAAGTACCTTCAACTTCAAGTCCAAAGACAAGCAACAAAGTACCCACAGAACTAGAACTGTGCATGCAGGTCTTAACGCAAAAAGTAACTCAAATTTAAAAGAAAGTGCCTGTCGCTTCAACATCCTTATGTTCTTCTTGGTCTCGAGTCATACGGTTACCTCCGTCCGTCGATCTGCGAGGAAGCTTTCGATGATGAACATACATATGGACACAAATTATCTGTCCATTCGCCTCAACGTTCCGCGTAGACGTATATTCGAATTAGTGGTTCAATGGTACACGGTTACATACTCTCGTCCAGTTGTTATGCAGTGAGCCGTGTATGCGGATCAAACCGTTCTTTGGGTCTTTTCATCATGATGTGGTCCATTTCTCTTCAAAGAGCCTAACTCCTCAGGTAACAGACAAACCATGGCCTTCTCGTACAACACGAGCTAGCTCGTCCAATGCTTGTCTGCTCCGCTTACCATGGCAGCTGCTCGCGCTGCTCACAGGGGTCCTCCAGCCGCCGCAGCACTTACAGTTCACCTTCATAATACAGCGGTACCAAAGGCCACAGTCTCTCCAAGCACCAAACGGCGGTTCTGCTGCCCCTACAACGGTTCACCGGATAAATTATTTGAAATGGCACAGTTCGTGGAATCAGCTCGGTCGTTTAAGAATTATCCCCTCTATGGCGAACATTACTACATATGTACCTCGGTGGCTAGAGGCGTTATTATCTTCATCCCGTGGCCAACAATCACCTCCGTCTTACCTCCGTCTTACGGTAAGTCTTCTCGCCTACTGTTCCCGGAAGCAAGTACCTCGGTCATTCCTGCTGTTTCGATGCGATAGATTGCTACCATTCCTGCAGCAGGGACCTCTGTTTAAGTATGTATCCCACCAATTGCAGACGCCGTTGCCTAGGTCAAAATTTTTTTGACGGCGGTTGGCTGCAGCTGTATGAACATCGAACATCTGACACCTTGCTAGCGCCCTGCGTATGCTTTATTCCTCCCAGTGTTTCACGTATTTGTAGAACAGTTTACACCCGTTCTTGCCTGTGGTAGAAAATTTGCAGGTTATTGGAATTCCAGGGTACGCTCGCTTAGCAGACGTGAAGAAAGTCCTCGTTATGATCATCTATGTAATCCCTTCGGTCATCGCCTGAAAATTACCTACTTCTTCTCCAATTACACTTACCGGCTGTGATACCGTTCTCAACAAACCCGGCATCATAGCACATACGGTGTACCTCGCCTGACCCCAGATTCCAGTCAACTGTCATAGATGGCTTGATCGACCAACGGGAAGTAACGAATTAGTCCATCCCGGTTTCTCACCAAGATCATCACCTTAAAATGGCACTTGGACTTGTCCTCTGAACCTCGTGGGTCCCATGCTTTAATGAGCGTCTTGCTAGTGTCTTTGTCCTGACTTGCTGTCTTCTTTCTCCTTCCACAGTGACCCTTGAGCCTCTGACTGCATATTGGGCACAACGCCGGCCAATTCCTTTTTCCATTGGTCGTTTTTGCCCTCAGGTTCATCGACGCTACCATCACCTCTCAATGGCCACGTCTCTTTTCGCGCCTTCGCTGCCGCAGCCACCGCCGCCGCACTTCCATAATGTAGGGGTATACGCTCATAATGAGGCAGTAGCGACCCGGACTACCACTCAAGGTCAATACGCAGTCCAGCTGCAACAAGAGGTTTTCAACTCGTATCTACGGTTACAGGGCATCAGCAGAGGCGCAGTGATCTTCAAGGGCCCTGTTGGTAGGAGTGGTGGTCTTGACTGGGAGCTGGGGAAGCATCTCGATGTCAGCGTAACGGCCGAGTCATCCCCGCCATCATCTGATTTCTCGAGCCCATCAACGCCTACTGTAGCATTTAGTCCGCATCACGAGAGAGAGGAGTCTGCGTCGTTGCGTGTACCAGGGTGTGTCTGACATCTCCTTCATCTAGTTCATTGTGTACTCATCACCTCGTTCCTCAGAAACCTTCCAACATACGAATGCCTGGTCTGCACAGAGGCCGTTTCACCTCTCACTTCCTTCAAAGCTCCATGCGGGCATCACTATTGTCCATCATGCTTGGAAGGATTCGTCAATGCGTCTCTCAAAGACGATAACATATTCCCTCCTCAATGCTGTCGGAAACCACTTCCTTTGGGCCTCTTATCCCCAAATGACACCTCTCTCTCCTGGCCCTCTCCATCCTCATCCAACGTCTGTCTCAACCTAAACGCAAACATCAAACTCATCCACTCTCTCAGCGAAAAAACCCGAGAACGCTCCGTCCCAATCAAAGACCGCATATACTGTCCCGTTCCCCAATGTTCCGTTTTTCTCGGCTCACTCACTATCCTCCGAGCCTACCACGACGATTCCTCACTCTGTACATGCCACTCCTGCGGTATGATCATCTGTCTCAGGTGCACCCAACCCTACCACCGAGGCAAAACATGTACACACTTTTCCTCATCAGCATCAGCATCAGCTTCTGCAGCCTTAGCAGCCGAAAACCAACTCAAAAGTCTTGCAAAAGAGAAAAAATGGCAAACATGTCCTGGGTGTAGTGCGTTGGTAGAGAGGTCGATGGGATGTCCGCATATGGCTTGTCGATGTGGGACGCAGTTTTGTTATGGGTGTGGGGTGGATTGGAGGGAAGGGTGTAGGTGTTCGTTGGAGGAGCTGGGGGTACCGTTGCCGGCGCTTTACCGGTGGGTTGATGGCGAGACAGAGAAGGGTTAGGCAGAGAGCGATGAGGGCTGCTATAACAAGGACGAACCCGATGGGGACAGGACCGGGGACGGGGATGGGACCTGGACCTGTGAGTAGAAGGAGAACGTTGGCTGTTATGGGGGCTGAGAATCATTTTTGATATGATGATATGATTTTATGATTTAATTTTGATTGTTGCATGCATTGCTGAAGAGCTTTGGACTCTGTAGACCCCTTCTGCAATGAGATTTTTGAAACGTTTCAAAGAGATGGTGCTTTCGAATTTGTTATACATACCTGTGTGTATTTTATATGTATGTTGATTTAACTTCAGTAGGTAGTAGTGTCTATAGTCTTTTTGCTTTGCGTCTTTAAACTCTCAAACTTGCTTTCATTCCATTGTACATGTACATCTATTGCTATTGGCTTAACTATTCGATACACTGTACAAATGCAAGGTTCTAAAGCCCTATAGAGCGTCCTTACTGTCCAGGATTTAATCTGGCAGCGTTTCGAAAAATGATCACAACCATTCACGATTATTCTGAAAGGTAGGCATCAGTTCGACCTCGACCTTGCAAGTTAGTTATGGAAACCAGTAACAACTCACCTTGTGACTAACAAACTTCCCCGAATCCTCCACACTCGAATTATCCATAATATCCAGCATCAGCTTTACGCTTTCCGCTGGCGTCATTGGAATTCCAGACCATTCAGGGTAAACACTTTTGAAACGCGCAAAAGTCTTCATGATGTCGTTCAATTCTTCTTCGGATGGAGGAGCTATAGCGGTGTTGACCACTCCAGGAGAGATGTCGAGGAATGTGAAACCTTCGTCTTTGAGAGCCACTACAGTACGGTATTACCGTGACCGGGACATCGTAGGAAAAGAAGAAGGAAGAAGGACGTGTGAATAAATGCGAATGTGAAGAATCAGACCGGAGTTGGCACTAGTACTCACCAGCATACTTCACATTGACCATCTCCAAGGCACTTTTCGTCACACTATAAGTAACTGTGTTGCCTAGTCCACCCTTCAACGTAAGCTGGGGATCAGATAACCCCGTGTTGAGGGTGATTACTTTCTTGAGGGAGCCATTCCTGAGTAGAGGAAGAAACACATTCGTCGTGATAATCGGTCCCAATATGTTCGTTTGGAAGGATTGGGTCATTTCGGAGATGAGGGCTGGAGTAGAGCTGCACACAGTTATGGTGGTGAATGAATGAGGAAAGGAGATGAAAGATGGGAGGAATGAGTCATGGGATAATTGATTATGAGCGGCAAGCTTGAGCTTGCAGTAGTAGAAGCACTCACTAGTCTATGATTGTATTTTTGTGGATAGTCGCAGCGTGCATGTACGCAGCGTTATTGATGAGCACGTCAATTGCTCCTCCTGGGACCAGTTTGGCTGTTTCGTTCGCTGCGGCCTGAAATGTGGCACCGAAAAGATAGATTTAGTGCTCGTTTCAGGACCAGGAAAGGACCAGGAAAATACCACATACCTCCATAGAAGCAGTATCAGCTATATCGCCCTTCACGACGAACAGCTTCTTCTCCGACTCGTTCTTTTCATCTTGAAGTTTCACGAGCTTTTGAAGCTCTTCCGCCCTGTCTGGATTACGAGCAATCGCAACGACAATGTCCCCTCGTGCGAGGAGGTCAATAACGAATTGCAGCTAATCCGACAAAATCAGAACAGAATGAGAGTCAATTGAAGATAAGGCAATTTAGGGAAAGGGTATACGTACACCAAGTCCACGAGAGGCACCTGCTATGGCGTATACGTGTGATGGCATTCTGAGTGACAAGGACTTGAAGATACTAAGAGGAGATTCTTCTGAGTTGAGGTGAACACGATAGCGCGAAAAGTTCGTACAATGAGCAGTCTGTTGAAAGAAACAAGACACTTTTATACTGGAGTACGCACAACTATTAGTAAGGATCAGTAAGTATCAGTAAGTAGGTGGTCACTACCTATCCAGGTGAACCCGTCCCGACGGTCCCGACGGTCGACCATGTTAATGTTGGACGTAGTAAGCCTAGGGGCCTGATGATGAATCAGCGACATATTAGTAATTACCGTCTTATCGGTAGTCCTGCGTCAATACCGTGAGCTCAAGAGGCCCTCAACGCGTCAACGGCCGTTCAAGGCTTTATGCACACTTCCGAGCGGTACCGGCACAAGTGGACGCGTCATCTACGGCGCAGTGTCCCCTTGCTTGTGGCCGCCTTGAAGTCGCCGCAATTGACGCGTTCTAATTGCGTTCTAAGTCCTGAATCAGCGTTCCCTAGAACATTGAGTATACCCTGATTAGACCTAACCATTTCTCCATTTCTCCGTTGTCTGAACACCCATAGTAGTTACGTGTATATCGCTTGCGTATTTGTCTGCTGTTGTGGTTTGAGAGGCTAGAGCAAGTGCCAAGGCTAGATCCGTGAGAACAACTTTCTGAGTCGGTTGGCGAATGCCGAAACAGATCTTCGATTCCTGCCGCTGACAGTGATAGCAGAATGTGAGGGCTCTGGAGCGCTCTCTGTCACGATGGTTATGTACCTATGTACAAACTTCTGCATCTGTACAGGGCTAGTTTGTATGCGTATGCTCAATACTCAAGGAGATGCGCTGCACAGGACCGTACTTTTTTGTTTCCAAATTTCTTGGTCAGTAGCTCGAGTTGGAGACCATTGGACCAAGTTGATACTAGTCTCCCCTAGGCAGACTCAAGCTAGCAGGCTAGCTTATTAATAAGAGTCGATACCCGAATGCCACTGCCATGGCCATGCTGGCCAACCATCCACAGTCATGGTCCTTACGGTTCCATGCATAATCCAAGCATGGAATACTATGGCCAGCATATTCCATTAAGGGCCATGACTGTGGATGGTCGGCCATACTTCAGCAGATTTCGTGATCGGAAGTCCTAAAACCTCATTGAAATGTCGAGAGCCCTGACCCTTCAATCTACTGAAATTCATGTTCCCCCTCAACATGACCCAATGACCCATACCATACTCACGACAATAGTCAATGAGGTATTACTTGACGTAGACGAAATAGTAGCTTGAACGGCTGAGATCTAGAGACGATCCATGGACCATGGCACGCGTACAGACCCATGTACTCTAAGTGTGTGTCAATTCGTCACCATAAACGTCAAGGAGAAAGAACCTGCTCCGCAAAAATGAAGCCAGTGAGTAGGGATCTGAGATCACCGTGTATATTAATTCTTGCGCAGCCAAGCAAAGATAATGTTGAAACGGAAGCATTGTTAGACAAAGAGATATTAGGGAAGCCCCATATCGCAGTCATCGAGGGATGTTATTCGCAAGTGACATCGAGCATTGGAGCTGGGGTAGTACGAGACGGAAAGGAGAGTAAAAGGAAGCTTATAACTTGAGTGAAGACATCGAGGCTGTGAGGAAGACCGCAGTACGACTGAGCGTAGGATGCCTGACGGTCCACGGAATTTCACCGTGACCAAATGAAAGCCTTCAGAGACACAGAGATTTTTTCCAATTGTGGTACGGGTGCTTGCAATGTCACAGTAAGGTTCCAGAGACTGACGTTTAAACGGAAGAAGATGAGTGGGTGAAGAAAAGGAATTTGAAACTCCGTATGTAAAGGCTGGATCGCCCTACCGTGGTCTCGCGTCTCCATAGTACTTGGTCCAACTCCTTTCCTTATCCTTCTTCTTCTCAACTTCCATGGGCGCTGGAGATTCTCAGCCTCAGCCCATCGGTCTACGCCGTCGACTCGGTGTTCTGGAGCGAGCTCATTCGCTCACAAGTCACGTCCAATCTTCCGAAGATTCCAGGCAGAAGACTCATCACAACGCAAATGAGAACCATGCAGAAGAAACCAGCGGCAACTCGCATTCCTCGCTGACGGACTACGAGTCGAACTCATCTAGCGAGAGCGAGGACGATGACCCAGAAGGTGCACAGACACCCGTTCCCGAGCCTCGTTACCAGGCAGAAGCAAGGTCTACTCGCGGTCGACCGGACCCTCCTCCATACCCTTCAGAACTCAAAACTCGAGCCTGGTACGAATTTGACCTTGTGGTTATAGCTGCATTGGTCATGCCTATTGGGAATTGGCTCACCGGAGGCGAACATGTCAAGAATGTACTTGTCATCCTGCTCATCGTGTTCTACCTTCATCAAGTCATAGAAGGTGAGTATATACGCTCTAAATACTCCTATGTGCTGGTTCTAACTTCTGGTTCTGCCATTCTCGCTCAGTTCCCTGGTCACTCTATCAAAAATCTCGTCCTCGTCAACATCCATCCACCTCCATACCCTCGCCAACAAGCTCGAAAGAATACACTTACTACTCCAAAGCAACCTCCGAGCTCCGTTTCTACGAATTCCTGTTTCTCCTGCTAGCAGCTGCATCTCCCTTCCTCGGGTTATACGCCCTTCGCTATCTTTCTCAAATCTTCTCCGACGCCGATATCCTCCCATCCTGGTTCAGTACCTCCTTATTTGTCCTCGCCACAGGCATCAGGCCATGGTCACACCTCATCCAACGCCTAAACCGACGCATAACAGATCTCCATGACATTGTCCACTACCCAACCCCTGATTCCTCCTCCGAAACGACAGAAATCCTCCGTTCCGAATTACAAGAGATGCAAACCCAAATGCGACATATGCAAAAAGCATTCGCAGACCTCCACTCCAAATTTGTTAAGGATACAGAAGAGGTGTACGATTATGTAGATGACGCGGTCGAGATGGTGGAAAAATCTGTGAAAAGACGTGAGAGGAAGTGTGAGAAGCAAGAGGGAAGGGTAAAGGATTTGGAGGTGTCGGTGGATTCGTTGGCGAAGTTGAGGAGGCCGAGACCTCAGTCGCTTTCGTTTGGGGATTATCCTCAGACGAGGATGAGTGCGACTGCCAGTCTAACGCCATTATCACCCAAAGTCATTTCGACGATATCATACATCACCTCTGCACTCCCACCTTGGCTTCCCAAGGCTATACCCTTACCCTCTTTTCTCATTCCCTCTTCTTTATCATCATCCTACTCCTCATACTCGTCGTCTAGAGACTACGACCTCGACTCCAATGCCTCACCACCCCAATATGAACCCAAATATTCCCCATCTGCGACTGTGACGAGGTATTCGGTCCTATCATTGTCTTCTCCTGATGGGTTGGCGACGATACCAGAGTCGGAGGAGACCTCGACGTCGATGCAGGGACAGGTGGATGGCGGTGTCCTTGTGTCGCCCACGTCTCCTACGTCTCCAATGTCCCCGATTTCTCCCTCTGGTTCGGCTGGCTCGGCTTCCTCGTCTTCTTCAAGTGGTAACACTGCAGGTGTTGGCGTGAGCAGACTTCGTGGAGGACATTCGTATTCCCGCTCCTCTGGAAGTAAAAGTTGAAGTCCAAGTGGGAGCAGGAGAAGAAGTAGGAGCCTATTTCTAGAACGAGCACCAGTACCAGCAATTGCAGGTTGGGTATGCTTCCTTTGGGAGAGGTTGTGAGGGTGGTTTGGTTGGGTTGGTCAACGACAAACCCCGTCTGTTGTCATACGTTTTCGTCTTCGTTTTTTTCGTGTTCTCGTTTGCGAGCTCTTGGGATTTTGTGAATCGTAAATCAAATCGTGTGTTCTATCTCTTTCTTCCTTTTCCGAACTCGCCCAGCTTTTTTCGTATCCTATATCTTCAAGTACCCTAATCCTTATACTTGCACTGGCATTGGCATCAGACTGGGGCAGATAACAGAAGTAAAGTGAATTATGTTGTATCGTACTGTATCATACCTATTAGACCTCTGGCTTTTCGAGTTGTTCCATACCTTCTGATACCTTTTCTGACATCAACGTTATTAGACTGTTGTATGTACTCCATACTGTACAGTCATAAGATAAAAGATCTGTACGCTGTGTTGTCGTAGTAGCCTCTTCACCTGCGGTTGTGCATATGATCTATACCATTCTCGCATTTCCATCTGCAGCATGCGCAACGGTAGTCATGACATTGGGACGATGCGTACACCCATCATGTCATATACGACACTAGGATTGATGACCTCGGAAAAAAGATGCTTGCTAGTACACTGCCTTGCAAGAAGATCTAATCAAGTACGTGAAGTGGGTGGACATTTTTCTGCCCCAGGATTGATAGCAGTCTCAGCAAGGTTTGAACTTTCTAAAGAAACTTCCAAGCTTTCCTGTCCCGCGTACGTACAGTCAGTATATTTGGGCCTTTCAGTGTACATCTGGAATTGTCAGGCCTACTCCCGACATCCCTATAGTCCTTGTTCAATGCGCTTGAAATCATAATCATACATATTGGTATTAATAACATAAGTCCAGGTTTGCTACAACTGATTGCGATATATATACATAATAAAGTCCTAAGTCATTACTCAAAAACCACGACCGCGCTTCTGTCCTTGGCCTCCTCTTCCACCTCTTCCTCCTCAAGGGGTGCCTCGGCCCCACTGAGAGCCATGCTGAGTTGGTTAGGTGGGGGGCAGGTAGAGAGGGCGAATGGTTGGGTGATTTACCCCTTCAAACATGTCAGACGTCGAAATGCCCGTTCCATATGGACCGGCGAAGAAGGTAAGGGAACGGATGATCTTAAGAAGTTCGAGGTATACCGGAATTAGGGCGGTAGGGAAGTTCATATGCACATTCCAACATAGGCGTGCCGGTCCGTCAGGCATGCCAGGCAGTACCATCCTCATGGACCGAACCCGAAGAGAGTTGAGCATACTGGTGACTACGGTTTGGAGAGTGACATCGAACGGGATTATATTGATGTGAGTGGTGAAAAACTCCCATAATCTTGGCTCGTTGTCCAGGGTGGTCCAGATGGTTTGTCTAACCTCTAAGTGCTGATCTTTGCAATAGGTGAGTCCAGTGATCGTTGTGATGAAAGAGTCGTGGGGTTTGGGACGAAGAGGAGGGGGAGGAAGGAGCCATGTGTCGCTCTGATGACGTCTCGGTATAAGATGCATTGGGTGACCGCCGGATTCAAACCAGTGACAAGGTAAAGGTCATGGGGACGGCCAGTGTACGTGGAGTCTGGTTCGAGCGGGGATAAAATGTATGGGCCATCCGAGTAATAGCCCATGATAACTTCCCTGAGCTCATCGTCAGTGCTTCCATCTATAGCGCGCATGTAGATAGCTCCATTGTTTTGAACCTGGGGCTGAATGGGACCTTGTAGGGTATTTCCTGCAGGGATTCCAGCGTATGCTGGATAGTTATTGACTGGGGGCTGAGCCACTACACCCGGGTTGTAGACGTTTGGCGCGGGAACTGGTTTGTTCAAAGGAACGAAGTGGATGGGGATAGATGGAGGGAAAGCTTGTGATGCCGTACCATTGGTAGTCGTGGTTGTGACTGAGGTATTGGGCGGGGGGGCGTGCATAGAAGCGTGAGGTATAGTGTAATGGTTCGATGCAGAGAGAGAAAGAATTTTGGTGAAGGATAACCCTCCACGGTCCAGTATATAAGGTACTTAGAAGCCATAGAAGCCCGGAAATGGAAAGTGAAGGGATGTACCGATTTTGAAGAAAGGACTAAGACAAGTAGTTGAAGGGGACGACTTTGTATTTCTTCTTGCGCCATGTCGTCGGCAACCTTGTGTTTCCTTCTATTAGTATATCGTAATCATCTCCGACCACGTTTATTTCAGGTTCCTCGCGATTTACACTTTGTATCTGGCTTCAGCCTTCCACAGCTTCCACCTCCTCCGGCACCGCCGATCAGCTGCTACTGGGCGTCCTCCACAAAACTCCCACTCTAATCATCGTTACTGACTGTCTGGTCTGCAGAATGAAGATGGAAATGGGAAGGAAAAGAATCAGACTCTTGTTATTTATCTAGCCTAACGCGCATGAACATTGGAGTACAGACAATGATTGTGCGGCATTTATGGTTGTCGGCCAGTCAAATGTCATCCCGTTCATAATCTCATTGGTGGAGAGATTTGACCGTTTGTCTACACATGTTATTACTATCCTATGTATCTAATTGTCAAGAAACTAGATCTATAGTGTCCCTGTAGCTTGAGATTCAGATATCAAAGGGAGCGTCCAACGCCTGGACTCATCACCATCACTAGCAGCCCCAACATCACTATCATGCTTCTCATCACCATCCTCTTCAGACCAGGGCATAGCCGGATCGACAGGCGTCATTTGCCCAAGTACCAGTGGCCCATCAGGTTCAGTAATGCAAATACGTGGAATCGATGGGTCAATAGGAGAGTCTAGGTTGTCGCTAACGATACCATAATCCTGAACCTCTTCACCTCCATTTCCACCCTGAATCGCCCATGGCGTAGACAATTCCACAGGCATCAAGTCCAAGTCGTTAGTAGGCCGACTAAAGGAACGACCATGTCTATGCCGACCCCGACCATGATTCTGACCCTCATTCACAAACTCAGACACAACGACAGGTTGAGCAATAACCCGACACCGCGCAAGCAACTCCTCTTCCCAGCCAAAACTCTTGAAAGAATCCGAATTTTTATGTTTCTGGATAGCTTCAGACAGATGTTTCGCACACCGACGATTCCGAATCCACCTCCAATCTCTGCTCATCATGAAGACGGCTTTGAGGATCTCGACACACGTCGATGACGAGGTGGGTTTTTTGGTATGGGAGGATATGAGGTCTAAAACGCATTCGACAAAGTTGATTTGACTTTCGTCTGCGATGATGCCTTGGTAAGCGAGGAAGTTGCGAGTCATCCGTCGGAGTGCTTGGATGAGATATTCGCTGTCTTGGTTATCGTCCCCAGGATTGCGAATGACGGTTTGGATATATCGAGCGACGAGGGTCAGGTTGAGAGACATGAGGTATGACCAAAAGTCCTCAACCCACTCCTTGTCATGAGTCAACGGGGAAGACTCTGGAAGCACAAAGTCGGGTAGCAATTCTTGCCCCAAGGTACGCAAATCCTCCATAACATTCCCCAGAGGTCCTTCAACCAACGACTTTTTCATGGCTCTTTGCCTAAGCGAGTAAACCAGACTGTCGAGAACAACCCAATCCGCAAACATCCTCAGCAGACTAGTTAGTAGATGGGGCCGTGGATTGGAAGCACCGGGAGCGTTTCGCAGAGCTCGGAAGAGTTGGGTTCCAAACTCGCGTAGACGGTTTGGAATACGGCTTGAAGACGTGTCATGGAGGCTTTGACAGAGATGCCAGGCCGCGGATATCGCAACGTCAGGATGTTCGGCACCTTGTTGTATGTCCTGGAGAATACAGGCCTCCAAACAACAGGTAAGGTCCTTTCTCCAAATACGCTTCAACGCCAGACGGTCTTGTTGGTCACGGGCAATGATATACCGTTGGATGACTTCCCTATATCCCGCAGGACCGGGCAAGTCAGAGCACGCTTGCGGGGTCAGGAAGAAGAGCTGGAGCGAATAGCTAAAGAGATCGTCGGTAATGGCGTTCATGTCTCCACTCGCAATGATGGTCTCGATTCGCTGGAAAGGACGATATGCCGAAAACGCCTGGACATCGTCGATTTCGATAATGAGAGGATGGTGATCAAATATATTTGGGAAAATAGTCTGACACATGAGAGAGAACTGGTAAGGATACGCCTTGAGTGTCATGGCATTGGTGAGGAACTCGCTGAGGATGGAGACCCGTTTGGTCTTCAGCCGTGCCTTCAATTCAGAATGCGCAGTTCTGGCACAGAGCTCCAACGAAGTATGCACACTTCGCACCCGGTTGTCCGTATCGTGTAAAGACAACAGACGTGTCAAAAGTGAGGCAAACAATTGGACCATCCGAGCAGCGTAGCCACCACTGGTCAAGTCCATGTCTTTCCACATCTCCAAAGCCACCTGAAGCTGTTTCTGCAGATGGTGGACATCATTTGACGGGGAGTCCAGCACTTGGCTTGTGACAAGCACGCAACGATACTCCCGTACGAGACGAACGGCAGCAAGTGCCGAGATGGAGTATTCTTGATGCAGGAAGGTGGATGTGGTTAAGGAACGCACCACATCCTGGTCTAGCCAGATGGACTGGAAGTTATTGGCTTCAGTCGGCACCAGGAGATGAGAATGCCTTAGAAGCATGAACGCTACTGACCAAAGGGCTTTGGGACAGGTGGTTATGCTTCGGGCACGAAAGGCAGGATCTGTCCATGCACCCGACTTCCCAATGAAGCTAGTGATCCGAGATACAACATTCATTTGGGAAGAAGGTAGTTTGAGAAGAGGAGTAATGAGAGGTACATTTGCCGAACGAACGCCATTTGGACCCCATATGAGGTCAGGAATGGCTTCTATGAGGGGTAGCAGCTCGGTGTCGTCCGTCAGGGATCTCATCGTGAATTCTATCGCCTCGATGTCGCGTTTGGCGGGGTTCAGGAAGGATTTTTCCAGAACTGCTTCGGTCAGGTTCATACTACGATCCGTTTTTAGCCCGTGCTTGTGCAGTAACCACCCACTGAGAGAGTTTCCCCAATGCCAGATGAAGTTGGAAAACGGTGTGCGATAGGGTGAATGGAGGTGAAAGATGGGCAATAATGTAAGAATGATGTAGAATGCCAGGGAGACAATCAGGATGACCGTCATGAGGGCAGTCAAGGTTTTGTTGACCTGAGTAAGGAACGCGACGAGCCCGGTGAAAAAGAGCAACAGCGAGAGATGGAGTAGAATGGGGATGACGTCGACAAACGTATGCATCCCAAATTCTCGCAGTCCAAAGTAGGTGAAAGCTAGGATCCTAGCTTGACGAACGGGGGAAGGTCGCATCGTTGTCTTATGTATGAAATCTCTCGTCCACTGAACAACGAATGTCGCGAGCAAAGAGCATGTTAGCGCTAGTGAAAGGCTGAGGAACCACAGCGTGTTGCAGATTAGAGCAGCGGGGGCTGGTTGAAAAGATGGGGATTCGAAGGACAGTGAGGTGTTGTTCGAGAGTTGTTGAGAAATGTGAAAGAGTATCTGGACAGTTTGGTTAATCTGGTCCACTTGAAGGGTCTTGTAGCTCTCGATAATGAAAGCCGTAAGACTAGCAGAATACAACGCAGACTACAAAGGATTGAAAGCCATATGAGTACGACGTTGGACTGTGTATCTGAAAAACGCACGAAAAGAAGCATTCCTTCCATATCACTCTTCCATCCCAGTAAGAGATCCTGATCGTATCTGTGCGCTTCGTCCACGTACACGGACCACAGTTTAGAGCAGGAATCTTCGTCTTCTCCAGACCTTATCTCATCTGGGGAGTAAAGAATATCAGCTGCAACGGAATCTTGAAAGGTAAAGAGATGCGCACCGTCCTTCAGATTCTCGTTCCGAGGGATAGGATCATAACCAGAGCTGGGCGGCATCGGGAACAAGGGTGAAACGAAGCTTGTCCAGGCCAGAAATTGCTGTTAAATCATAACAGCTCCCTTAAAAAAAGAAAGCTGTATGTGATAGACAGATTGATCTCTGCAGCACATCGCCAACATTCTATATGTCAGATGATTTGAGCAGAGCCTTCGGGTTCTGATCCAGACTAGGCCACTAGCGCTGGTGTATTAATCTACTGGAGAAGATGTAGAACTGCACACCGAGAACCGTAACACCTCTGCAGAAGCCGGTTTAACACTTGACGGAGATCTCAGAGACCAAAAAACGCACCTTCGTCCTCTTCCGCATATCTTTTTCTACCTGACGAGAATGCAATGCTACAGCGGGGACCTAGGAAAATCATTGCTGTACATGTCAAAACCAGCGCCGAGGCGTAATCTGATATACAATGAGCAGAGATGGGCATCAAGCAAAGTTGGGGAGCAAAACAAGGTCAGGAGTTTTCATGATGGTGGAGGGAGACGAAGTTTGGACGCGCTTCACTCGAGATTGTTTCGTGTACAAAACACTGTATTGATATATCTAAGGGTTTCAAAGCATATCTAAGAATACACAATAGTGATGATACCAAAATACCGAGACATAAATGAGTAGTAATCTTAAAAGGAGTGTGAAAGAATGTAGCGTAGTCAGAATGAAAGTCAGAATGCAGAAAGCAAAACACTTTGCTAATGATACAGATAGGATATGTAAACATACAGGGTATCCCTTCCAGAACCCAGGGTCTTTTTGGAGTGATAACGATAAGAGGAGCGGGGAAATTGAGCCAAAAACTTGTAAAAGTCAGACCAAATCATTCTGAAATCTTCAAAGAGAGAAGAACCAGTAAATTTAAACGATGTTGTCACCAGAAAGTGAGCCCACACCAAATGGAGCATCTATGGGGTGTTTGGGCACTGAACCAACTGCCAGCGACGGGGAGGGTATGGAGACCATAGACGGATGTCGGATTGAGGAGACCTCAATAGTGAGCTCATCCTTCATAACTGCTGGTGCCGGTTTGGGGAGACCAGGAGCATCAATGTCCTTTGGTGACTCGATAATCGACGATCCACTCTCGGAGATGGGGGAGCTACACTCCTTAGTATCCGCGAGTGCACCGCCAACATCGTTGAGAGAAAGACCTCCAAACGAGATCTCGCCGTTGAATGACTTCTCGTTATATGACATACGGTCACCACCGTCCGAGGTGGAGAAGTTGGTGAAGGAGTCGAGGGAGTCCCGCTTCCTCGAGGTCTCCTTCGTGACAATGACAGGCATCCGAGATGAGTTTCCACTGGAACTGAAACCGAAACTCCTGGACCTAGAAGTACGATGAAGAAAGTTAGCCAACAACGTGGAGAAGGTGCAGGGAGTTGAACGTACCCAATAGAACCCAACTTTGATTCTGAACCAGCTGTGGAAATACCTAGCTTCTTCGTGACGGTTCCGTAAAACGCTTTGTAGTTCTTCCTAGCCTCATCTGCAAATCCGAAGTAGCCAAAGAAGATGATGGCACAGATGACTGGAGACCATCGAGTAATCTCGAGGGGCGTTTCCAACCTCTTATCACTTCTCCAAATGAGGGAAGGGATATTATCGACGCGGGAGAATCCGAAGTGAGTATCGGCGAAGGAGATCCAAGGTTGGATAGGGAAAGAAGTTGTGTTCAGGTAGATGGCGTAGGCTCCAAGGGGAATGGTGAAGAGGACTTCGGTTGCAGCAAGACACATGAGACGCCAGTATCGGTTTGAGCTCAGATTGGAGTTCTTGGAAAGTAGTTGCTTGAACTGAGTACGACGCTTGTTGAAGGCGATGATGCTGCGAACTATGGAGAAGTGAGTACAAAACCTTGTGGATCCGAAAAGAATACGCACTGCAGTACGAAATCGACACCAAACCAATAGCAATGGGCCACGTAGAAACGAGCACATAGGCAACCCAAGTGTTATAAGTGAAGGGGTAGCATCCAATCTCTTGGAAGATGTTGAAACGATGTCCTTGAGCAATGTATTCTGCGCCCGAATGTCAGAAGCTGTCCCAGGCTGTCAAGTCGCAAAACTTACGAAGGATCATCTCCAAGATAGGGATACCCAGCCCAATCGCAAGGTCGACCATAATCGCCCGGCGCTTCTCAGCACGGGTAGTAGTCACACTGTTGGCGGTAGAGATATGATACAAACGACGGTTGATACAGAGAGAAGCAGCGGGGATGGCGACAGATGCGCCGAGGAAGAAGCGGGTAGCTAACAATCAAAATTAATGAGCAGTTGAATTAGAGAGAACGGCATGCTACGTACATATATCACACCAGACGGGAGCCCTGTTGATAGCGTCGTTATTCCAAACGACGGAGTTGATACCCAAGTTGAGGCAAGCAAGCCCAGTCCAAACCATGTAGAGACAAGTTCCAGTGTTCCATGCTATTTCGGTTCGTCAGCACTCGCAGAAGTGACAGCAAAGGTAAAATTGGCGCACCTTCCAGATGCCAGGGCAGCGGAATCATACATAGGAAGAAGCCTATGAAGGCGAAGGCAGAATAGACTTGATTGGGGTAACTCATCGCCGGAGTCGGGTTTGCACGCAAAAGGGAGAGGAGGATGACCTGCAAGTGTACAAGGAGGGGGAATTCAGCTGAGGAATCGAATGGACTCAAATAACCATCGGCCTTAAAAGCAAATGCTCTAATTTCCCCTGCCTTGTACGCAAATTGGGTAATCCCCTTGTCCTTGCGTGGCCCATGGTTGCAAATCCATAACCGTGCCGTGCGCTTGTATTGAATAAAGGTGAATAAAGGTGCGCCCAAATCGAGCGATTCTTTTGTGGTTTCCAAATATTGACTATCCCAATATGGATTTCAGCTTGTCGAGTTCCCAAAAAGGAAGTGACGGACTTGACACGAGGTCATGATGTTGCGGAACTAGAATATAGAATAACAGAAATTGATGAAATGTGAGAACGTTGTGGAAAAGAAGATTAGCCCAGCATATCTCGTAGACATCGTTGACACCGCTAAAGCAGCCCTGAAATATTAGAGTGGGAGTTTTGTGGAGGACGCCCAGTAGCAGCTGATCGGCAGTGCCGGAGGAGGTGGAAAGATGAAAACGGAGGCCAGATACGAAGTGTAAATCGCGAGGAACCTGAAATAAACGTGGCCGGAGATGATTCGGATGCAGAGATGTAGAGGAAAACACAAGGTTCGCAACAACATGGCTCAAGGAGAATACAAAGTCCAAGATAACGAAATCGTCGCTCTCGCTAGGCCACCGAGGGAAATAGCATTTTGCCGTTCTGAGGCCAGAGTCCAGTTGTCCTTGTTCCAAGACAGGACAGACACTACTAAAACGTTAACGGGTCAGTAAAAACGCTAACGGGTCCGTCAAACTACGGCGTCCGGCTACGACATCCTGTGCTAAACCATGTCAAAAAGGAAATGCAAAAAGTACAAGGCATGCCAGGACCCAGAAAACAAGGTGAAACCACTAGAACCGATACCGTCTTGCATGTTCCCATGGGCAAGGGCTTGCGCTTTATACGCGCGTATTATGATCAATATTGAAGGCATTGAGCAACACGAATGAAAGCTGTAGAGAAGAGCTTAACAGACTTTAACAAGTGGCAGGATGGTTGCAAGATGGTGGAAGGTAGGCAAGGAATGATTGCAGCGCCTCTTCAGCTGTCAACCTTTTTGTTTTGCCGAGCTTATTGTCTTTCGCGAGTCACGTGTAACCGCGTTCTTTTGTCTCGCGTCCTTTTTTGTTTGACTCTTTTTGTCTGGTTGCCAACCAGGTTCACACACCAAATAAACCGCGAACATCCATTATCATATGCTACAGAAAGATACCTCTATGATACACGGGTGAAGGAAAGCATCTAGGAACTAGATCAAGTCATGGCATGAAGTCGAATATGTGAGTTGTATGTGAGTAGCATAGCGTGAAAAACATCAAGAGAAAATGAGAGAAGAGCATGTTATGTATGTATGAGGGTCCAGGTATGATCATATTCTTTCTTGAACAACCGTCATATAAATTCCCTCACCAGGAGGAAGCCCGTGATGCGAACCCTTGAGGTTTCGCTGTAGATGCTGCTTCAGCAGTCCACCAGACCTCTTCTTCTTCGGCAGATTCAGCGGTGACACCGGTCTCTGATCTTCATCTGAGAGAGGAGCAATAGTTGGCCCACGGAACGGTCTTACGATCTCGTCCAGCGGGAATGCACTAGCAGTAACACAACTCGAGTCCGATGAGGCAGGGGAATCCGGGCGCAAAGGGTAGCTTGCTAAACGAGAAATGGGAAGAGACGTAGGAGGTTGAGGCCAAGGAACTTCAATAATTGACGAAATAATCGATTCGACGTCATCTGGGACATTCTGTGCAGCTTTCCTCTCGAAAAGACGGTTCGGGGCCAAGAACGTCTCATCTGCCTTGACCTCTACCACGTCTTCACGTACTCTTGCCGGCATTGTCGGCCTTTGAGCACGAAAAGGCGAACGAGGTGGTGGAGAGGGTGCTTTAGAGGGCGAGGGCGGTGGAGAAACATTATCCCGAGCGCGCGAAATCGGCGTAACCCGCCATTAGACCGCCAAGGTGGCTCTGTCCTATGATATCCAGTCTTTGTTGGCGATGCATACACTGCTGGAGGCGACATAACTCGGACTGGACTGGGTGAACTGGGCGAAGGTGAAGGCTGGGTCACCATTGTTGACAATGGAATTGGGGAAGACGGCGACTGGAATCCCAACGATTGCGCAGTCGTGAGCTGAGATATTCCAACGTTGAAGCAGAAAACGCTTCGTCTTCTGTGCGATCAGGAGCAGGGCTGGGTGATACGGCAGGAGCTGGTGACGGTGGAAAACGAACTGAGATGGGAGAATTGCTGCCATCAGCACGACTGATACGACTAATGCGACTAGCAATGCTTGCGCTGCGTCTGGGACAGTCGGTACGAAGCGAAACAGGCTTCATTGTTGGCGCAGGAGAGGAGGTGGACCTTGAACTAGAACTGTCCGTAGGTGTGTGCGAATTCAGCTTGAAAGTCTTGAGAGACGACTTCAATTTGATCGTATCATCCCATCCAGAGACGTAGCTTTTGTCTTGAGTCGTCGTCGCTCGGGAGCTGATAGGAGAGAGAGGCACAACTGCGTTAGGTTGAGACGACGACCGACTATGTTCATCGGTAAGCTTTCTTTCCTTCTAGAAAGGATGGGCAAATGTACTTACTGAAGCGGCAACAGATTCTCACTCGCAGCCTTCGTCTTCTTTTCCTTTCTCCTTGCTTGCCATATCTCAATTGCCTTCTTGCCATTCTCAACTCCATCCCTAACACCGTCTCGCACATCTTGCCCAATACCAACCTCCAACAAGAAATAAACAATAGCCACAACTGGAACCTCCCACCAAACCAAAACCGTATACCGCTGCTCATCGCCACCTTTCACAATGTGTATCTGACTCATATGAGCGTGGACAGCTTGCCATGAAAAGGCATCGGCAGTAGTCAGATTAAATGCCGTAAATAGGATGAAAACCGTCATTACTGCGATTAAAACGAGAATGAGGATCATTCGGCGAAGGAAGACGGACGAGGACATCGTTTCGGTGAAGGGATTCTGTTGAGAGCGAGAGGCTATATGCTGGGAGAAGCCGGAATGAGGCAGGAGGAAAGAATGATGGATAGCTTGGCCTGATGAAAGATTGCAGGTCAGTTAGATCGCTTTATTGATTTGACAGGAAAAAGGAAATCTCACATGCGACGATGAGAGCTGCAATGCATAAAAGTAAAGGCGGAAGAGACGTTATGAGTAAACCAGGAATAGAAGAATGTATCGAGGCGCTACAGCCGAGATCGGCGGTAATGTCGAAACGATGGTTCTCAACGATGAAATCTGCAAATCCGAAAATGTTTTCAGTCGCCGACATCAACTCGTTGTTGCGAAGAAAGACTTACGCAAGAACAAGAACACGACTGGGAACACAACGCACAAGCTCAAATCAAACAGTAGCTGCTTTATCTTCGCAATTCTGAGTCGTTTCGTAGCCAAGTTTGCGCTGTCGGTCGTCTCACCACCGGCCTGAGTCCCAGAGCTCGGGGCTAACGCAAACAAAATAGGTCGCTGCGAAGCCACAAACTCCAGTCTGCACGCCAAACAAAGAAGAGCGCCGGGAAGGGCCACCATGGCTCCCAGGAGGAACTTCGTCGCTATGAATGAGGTCAGATAACTATAGGCTGCTGGACGGTAGAGAACGGACTCACTGATATCACACCAGACAGGAACGTGAATGTTCGTATTACTCGACCATGCCACAGCGTTGACTCCATGAATGATGTTGCTGAAAATGAGCCAACAGATGAGAGACATCCGTACAATGTCTTTCCGAATTGCAGGGAAGACGAGGAGCAGATTGAGAAGAACGACCAGAACGAAAGAAACCGCCGGGAGTGCAGGGGCCATTGGAGCGGAAGGAGAGAGGAGGAAAGTAACGAATAGAGGTTTTGTTTAAGAGGTATATAGATGGATAATGGATGTACGGATATGGATAAGGCTACAGTGGGATCATTCAATACACGAGACGGAACAGAACCGAGAGAAGGAGCGGAAGGTACTGGAAGAAGGTTGAGGAGAAAAAGCGAAGGTAGCCAGAAGCAACTTAAGCAAGGGCTGTAAACAAACGCTATATTTATTGGAGCTTGTTTAAAGTACAAGACAAAAAGTCAACACTTACGAGCCGGAAGCCCATTTGGTCAAGTATTTGACTGCCAATCATTTCTGACAACATTCTTCTCTACGAGCCTGAGGACGCCGGATAGCTTCAAGTTTCCTTTTTTGATAGGATATATGCAGGCAGACACCTCCGATGACCAGGGTTTACACTAGGAACGTTCGCTAGCGAAGTCGCTTCGATCGGCAAGGCGAGGTGAAGGACAAGCTAAAATCCATAAAGAATACAAGGGCAATCTCTAGTTTCACACCAAGGGTCATGCATGTTACGGTCCCGGCGGTCCAGCTAGTCTGTCAAATGGTCATGAATATTGAAAAAAGCACCAGGGGAAACGTCATAAAGAAACATACAGATTGGGAACCGGCCATGCATTTTTGTACGCAAAAAACTACCTAAAAACGGAGGTATAATCGAACGTCCATTTTTGGAAATTAGTGGCTGTGCGGATGTTAAATCCATGGCCACTCAAGCTGCTCGAAGCTCAGCTGCAGGGGTGTAGAGGTGGCGCACTGATGTCTCAGAGCTCTAAAGAGTTGATAAGAAGAAATCCAGGTTGTCGCGATGCCTTGGAGCGATCTGAAACCTTGCCTTCAGAGAAAAGATCGTCTTCAAAGAGGCATATACCCTCGGAGCTTCGAGAACAACGTCGACGTTTGTAATGCGTGAGTAGATGAAGATCATGACTGTATAGAGGGAAAGCGATTCGGAGGTGGAGATGGTGGTGTCGGCTATGGAACCCTGACCTCGTCAAAATTTCTCGAAGGTGGAAGGGATGGGATGTAGCGTTGCACAGAATGGTTCCAATACCGCGAGAACATCTCAAAGAGTGGATTCTACGTCAATAATTTGCCAGGGCGTAGGAATTATCGCGCAGTAGGACAGTATTTGTGCGCCCGAAGAGGGCAGCCCTTCCCGGCGCCTTCAGGCTTTCTTCCAAACCTGTGATTGCAGGCATCAGCGCCGAGTTGCACTCCGCAGGAAAGCCATGACGTACCGAAGTACCGTATGCCTATTATACCGGTTCCTATTGTCCATACTGTGACTGTTCATGGGTTGGAAAACAGGACAGGTACGCGACTACTTGGCTGATGCGCGCAGTAAATACGAAACTTGCGTTGGCCTGGGGTCAACCAAATGACTCGGGAAGATAATGGGAGACCACCGTAGTATAATGATTGCGATCATCGGAAAGCTTTAAACTTGAGACTGTTGAAATACAGGAGAGACGAATGAGTTGAATGATGAACTGGAAGTCCGGCTGCAGTAGCCGGCAATACCCGAAGTCTCTTCTCCTCTCCGTCGCCCCTCGACTGCGTTTAATCCTCATTCTGGTTGGTTGTCATGTACACGTAACGCGATATGATCCTTATCGTTTCTTCTGTCCGGAGAGTCTGGAAGTAATCCGCATATCTCGACGGTGCTTTTGCAGCTTGGACTGTACTTTGACTAGTACCGGCGCTGAACTCTCCTGGCTCCAGGCCAGCCGTCGCCCTTATGGAGGGCGCCTGAACTTTCTCCTCTATGACTGTTTTGTTGCGGATGTTACTGGTGACCTTCGACTTGCTTCGATTGTTCCATACCTATACTCTGCGAGGATTTAATTCTAGTCTTGATTTATTCTCCTTCAAACAGGTTGTCGTTCTAATCTGTTGATGATTTGTATCACAGGGCGGGCTGTCATTGAAGACGTTCCCGCTGTTGCACAAACACTTCTGCCACAAATTATGGATAGTGCAATGTCTCGAGGGACGGGAAGGTCTTCAAGTCATTGTCGTGCCTAGTTTATTTGTTTCAAAAAACATATGCAATGGTCATCAATACTGCTAGCGTTCTGGACAGGACCGTTCAACCATTTGTAAAAAAAGGCTTAAAGGCTTGAGATTAAACGTATGCTAAAACAACCCCTCCTTTCCATTCTTCCATCATTTCCCTCCCCAATAACCATTAATGGATGAGACGGACAACCCCTTAGGCACTCTGCCTCCCAATATCGCAGAACTAATACAAGCAGCTCTCAGCTTCTTCATCCAACGAAACATGGGCTCGATCTACGTCATGGTTATAGCCTCTATTTGGTTGGGAGTTTCTTTCTCATTGTTCATGGCACTGTTGTATACATCGACCCCATGTTCGCGCCGGAAACCCATCTTCGTTTTATGCGTTAATGCCGTTGGGTTTGGTACCATCCCTAGCATTCTGTTCCTGAAATTGTTGGTAAGTACATGTGCAACGTCAATGGTCAATCCCAAACAAATCTGATATTGACGGACGACAGGTCCAGGTATTCGTCAGAACAGGAAATGCCACTCTCAATGTTGCCAACGATGTCAAACCTTACGTCCTCTCCCTGTCATTCTTCTCATTCTTTGCTAGTCTATCCGTAGACTCTATCCTTCTCTTCCGACTCGTAGCAGTGTTTCCTCCTTCTCGTCTTTCTCGTAACCATTTGGGGTTGACATTTGGACCATTGCTGGCAATCAAAATGGGGAGAATTGTAGCAATAGTGGTCTGTGTGATTAACTTCATGAAGAGGGCGCGAACGTTGCCTTCATATGATCCAGTCAATTTGTTCCTCGCCATAAGGAGGATGCCGGAGCCCAAGGCTGTTTGGAGTTTGCAGATAGTGGATAACGCGTGAGTGTTCTGCTTTGTATGTTCTGGCAGGGTACTGACGATGGCGCAATGGCAGAGTGTGTTCGTTCTTGTTTTTGTATCGGCTGCAACAAGTCAAGCCATTTTCACTACGTTTGCGTTATGAAAGTTGGTCCTTTTTGTCCTGTAAGCACAGCAATATAAACTTACCATCATGGGCCAATCCCTACTAGACTCCTTCTCGAAACGCATCCGTACCCTCTTCCTAATAGCGGCCTCCAACTTCGTCCTCCCTGTCATCTTCGTCATCCTCGAGCTCATCTTGATGTCTACTCCCTTGACCAATGGCTACATCGTTCTCGCTGCGATCAACATTTCCGCGACTAACGTCGAGATTCTCGGAGTGATCTTTGCGACGATATGGGCTTCCCAAGATGATTGGAAAAAGGATGAAGAGAAGGAATTGACCGGAGTAACTGCACCGATTTCCTTTGCGACGTTTGTTAGTACGAGGCTGACGGAAGGGAGTGATTATCACTTGGAGGGTTTTACGACGCAAGGAGGGACAACCACCATCCCCGAGGAAGGCGAAGTTTGTCGTCGGACTCGGAACACATGTGTACCAAAATTTATTGAACTTGCATCGTTCTAGCTGTGATAATCGCAATCTTTTTTTGGTTTTTGCGTGAGTTGTATCGGTTTCACCGGTCCACCAGAGATGGCTCAGATGGATCCAAGGATGGATCTGGACTGTCAGCACCTGACGTAGGATTGACACTCCAAATCTCGCGAGCAAGAAGTTATGATTGGCGGTGATGATACAATACAGGATGAACTGCATATTGGACTGCGTCCAAAACAAATTCATGGTATTCCTCTCATGAAGATCCCTCTGCTGCCAGTGAAAGAGAAAGTCAGCACGAGCACTAAAAAGTATGAAAATTGATGCACTACCTGCTCATGCCTAAGTACTACTCTAAACCCTTTGCTTGGCCAAATGATCAGTTCTGCTTCTTCCGTAGAAACTCGTTGAGAAATTATTGCAGAGAAAAGTGAGACCAGGAAGACAGTTGAAGTCAATAAGTATCATCAACATGCTTTCGGTCATTTGCGATGAGCTTACGGTGGTCGCAATGTGCGGTTATCGTCCAGTTATTGCGAGAAACGTCGATGTACTCTGGCACATCCTTACGCATTTTTCTTTCGTGTCTAAGGAGGTACTGGTGCCGTTTCAAAGGTGCCGCGTCCCTCCCTTCTTTCATGCTCGAACGGCTCCAAAACTGAATCTGTGAATTCCCTTAAGTATTTCAATTCCGAGAGTTGTCTAGATGGCGCACTGCGATGTGTTCGTTAAGTCTGAACGTTTCAGCTTTGAAAATCGTTGTATTAGGCACTCGTGCACGTCTCAGGTCAAAACTTTGAAGACAGCGACCGGCGAGTGTTGGTCGTGTGCGCTTGTAGCGGATCTTGACTCTGTGAGAGAACAACCATGTCGAGGAGGAGGTGCATGTGTAGCACAGGTTGAACACTTAACTGACTTGCAAAGGATACGAAGGAATATGTCGGTGCGAGCCAGTGTAGCGGCAGGTACTATGACGCTTCATCTCATTGCCCAAAAAGCAATTGAGTTATTGACTCTGAAGAGGTACATGTGGACCATGTCGGACTGGGGACTGGTTCGTTGTTCGACGAAAGCTGGACGGGCGGAGAATTTGCAGAGGTGCTTGGTGCCGAGTCTGCCGTGTTACTGTTGGCAGGAAAGCCCGGGATACGAATAGTGGAGCTCAGAATAAGGATCGTCCTATAAAATAGGACTCGTAACTTGTTTGCATTGTGCAGAAAGTGAGTGTCATAGTAAAAAGAAGGTGAGTATCGCAATGAATGTGATTCGCCGGGAATCAAGGAGGAAAAGCTATAGTTGAGGAGGAGGGAGAGGGAGCGCAGAACAGCAGAGAGAAGGGTGAGAGAAAGGCATAGGAAGAAGGGGGGGGGGGGGATGTATCACCAAAGTATCGCAAAGTAGGAGAAAGAGTAGGAAAGTATCGCGAAGTAGGAGAGAGAGTAGGTATGTCGTCAAAGTGAGCAATAGTGTTACAAGTCAAAGTTACACAAAAGACCCCGATCAGGACGTCAAGTCACCAGGATCACCGGCATTCCATCAAAGTAGTGGATAAACAAGATATGAGTCTTCGGGCTGGAGGAAGTCGAAAGGACGCCGTCCACGGCGGAACAAGAGGTCAGCGGCAGGCCAACTTGACTGATTCGGTAGGCGGACTGGAAAAAACAATGTCGTAGTCAGGATCGGCAAGGGATATAACAGACAGCGCACTTACTAGTATAATGCGGGTCATAAGTTATGAATAAGTTACATAGGTGCGGTGCAGGGAGTTGCGCCGGCGGGTCCTAATCTAACAGAACGAGTTAGGAACGATTCCATCTAATAGTCAAAAGAAAGAACTCACTAGGTTACGACGCAAAAGAAGGGTGTACTACCCGTTCTGTCATATTCATCGTCGACTAAAACGTCTGTGATCTCAATGGAAGAGTCGTTGTCGGGAGACGAAGACACTGAGACTGCGCCAACAGTGGTAGGCTTGTCGAAGGTCGGAAGTTCGGTGAAGGAGTCCATGAATGCGAAAAGGGTAATAGATGTTGTGGCAACTGAGAGAGGTGGAGCAGCTGAGTGTGTGTTTGGGCAAAGTCGCGGGGAACTACCGAGAGAGCAATGGATAGGTTGGCACTGGCAAAGATATCGACGGGGAAAGCAGTCGAAGAGTTGTAGGATGCAGGCAATTTGCTGGACGTGAAGACATCGGATGACTTGGTTTTATAGTGGAGCGTCGAGAACAATGAGCGAAGTGAACAATAACATTTTATTGTACCCCTTGAGGTATGGGAACAAAAAAGGTTAGCCACGTGTAGTGCACGATCGCGAGGAACCGCCGAAAATTTGGATAGAATTCTGTCAAGAAAAGGGTGCAGAATTGCGCAATTGGATTGACCCCAGTATTTATGAGACTTCATTTGGTATAGACAAGTGATTCGACTATTGCGTTTATTGGCAAGTTTTGAAGATCGTGACAGGGATAATCTGTGGTAATGCTACAAAGAAAGAAATAGAATACATGGCCATCATAAGGTATCGAAGACGAGACTTTAGAGAGTGTAGATTGGCATCAAACCCAGTTGTGCGCCGTAAAGTAGCGTAAAGAGACATAAATAGATCGTGAAGTAGACAGATAATCACAACGCAACCCCCAGTTTAGATTCAGAAAGAGAGACATTATCATGGAAAACTTGGCCGCTATGAGGCCTAGGCTCATCGTCAGCTATGTAGGTAGCGGAACATGAGGAAGACGAAGTAGGAGAGGAGGGAAAAGACTCTCTTGGTTTGTATAAGGGTGGAGGAGAAGGCATAGCAGGAGAAGGTGAATCGTCAAATTTTAAGTCGCTCTTGTGCAGGCTAGTCGCAGCGACTGAGGTAATAGAGTCTCGGCTTCCGGAGGTGGAGACAGTTATATGGGGGAGGATCAGAGAGCGAGGAAGATTTGGAGTGTGTGCCATCGGCAATGGAACAAATTCATCCTTTTTCCTATAACAGAGAGGTCAGACACCAAGGACAAGGAGAACAGATAAATTGAGACATACTTGAAAGATGACGTGAACGCAGAAACTTTGGGAGGCAAAGCAAAACCCAAACGTTTGCGGATATAATTGAAGGCAAGTTTGTAGTGCTTGCGTGCTTCCTCCGCAAACCCAAAGAATGCGAAGAAGATGAAGGGACCGACAATCAAGGGCCAGCGCGCGAGCTCCATGGTTATCACAGCCTGACGGTTGTATCGCCAAAGGATGGCAGGGAGTGTGTCGATGACGTTGAAGTCAAAGTGGGTATTCTCCCAGCTTATCCAAGGCTGGATTTGAGTTTTGCGAATGTTCAGAGAAAGACCATAGGCAGTGATGGGAGCAGTGATGAAAATTTCGACCATAGCGAGACACATGAGACGGAAATATCGACTGACGTTCATCCCGCCGTTGCGTGAAAGAAATTGGCTGAACTGTTGACGACGTTTCATGAATGCTCTGAGAGTAAGGACTGCAGACAGCAATCAACAGGGCTTCAATATTGAGGACAATCATCGAACTCACCACCGTATGTCATGGAGATAAGACTGATTACAGGCACCCACAGGAACGACAAAGGGTACGCGGGAGGTGTATTGAAGGTCGTAGGCCAGCAACCTATCTGCTCGATGAGGTCGTAGCGATGGCCCTGAACAATGTAATCTGACAGACGACACATTGTTAGTCTATCTAATGGGGAGACAAAGCAAAGAAGTCCGCATACGGAGAGGAACTTGTAGAACAGGTAGTCCGACACCGATAGCAAGATCGATTATAACTTGTCGTCGTTTCTGTACGGCTACTGAGTTGGAAGAAAAAGGTCGTAGGATGGTTACTCACGTCTGCCCGCGTAACAGAAGCGGTCTTGCACGTCGCAATATTATACAATCGTCGGTTGATACAGAGAGAAGCACACGGGATTGCGACGTTGAGGGCAGTATTCAAGGCAACCGCTGAAAGTTAAGCTGGTCAGAGTAGGATCCAAGGCGCGTCAATAGGACTCACAGATATCACACCAAACAGGTGCACGGTCTATGGCGTCGTTACGCCAGACAATTGCGTTAATGAAGAAGTTGAGACAACCGAGTGCCGTCCAAATCATGAACAGAGATGTTCCAGAGTTCCAAGCTTGGATATGCCAAGGCAATGGGATCAGGACTAGTATGAAGCCTATGAAGGCGAGGATAGGAAAGGCCGGATAGGTAGGGTCGTACATCGAAAGAGAATGTGGAAGCTTTCGTGAGAGAAGAGTGGCGAAGATGGGCGGGAGAAAGAGGGAGTTGAAAACAGATAACCAAGGCGCATGGTGAGTATATGAAGACTCTTTTCCTTTGTCTCGACTGCCATGAGAGTTGTCCGCTTTTGGAGGTCAATGGGCGGAGCTGCAATCAAAAAAGTTTTGTTACGTTGTTTATTTGTACACTTGTTTGTAGCCAAACAACGCGTCAACTCTTCCTTCACGCGACGCTCATGTTCGCTGGCTTGCACAAGACCAGCGAGCAGCTCTAACTCTCTTCGTACTGCCATAAACGCACTACATACGTCAATAAACCAACTTGTAATGTCAAGAAGAAAGAAACTTGAAGCAGAGCCGCCCAGTTGACTTCCAATTTGGCGCCGGCGGATCTTCGTCATCCCCTCAAACATCCTGATTTCCGGTACCTTATCTTCCCGCCAGAACTCTCTCAAATAACAAAAGCTACACATTTTACGGATGCCTGGGAAGCTGATTGCAACATATCAGCGTGTCTATCATTATTATTCCCCAACTTTGTAAAGGTGCCCGTCAACAGTTTTCCTTTGTTCTCGTATTTGGGCATCTTGTTTGTAATCCCACCCCTTACCTCCAGTTTACCTCAAAACCATGCCGCCATTATTCCTTTCTTCCCTAATTCTTCGTACGTCCTCTCCAGTAGCCTAGTGCTCGTCGTTGTCGTTGAGCTCGTCTCGCACTATCTCCAGCCCATTCACACCCGCTCTCGCGTAACCCTCGCCCTCTCCTCACCACCACTACCACCACCAACACCATTGCTCTTCATCACCAATTCTCTGCGACACCTCCCCTCAACGTCACCAATCCATGGACATTTTCACTACCCTCGACCATGCTCTTTTTGAGCCCAGTTCCAATTCCCTCCCAATCCAATCCCAATCCCAATTCCATTCGCCCGCTGGCACCCAGTCAGAGACTGCCATCCTACCGATTTCCGCCGCTACCACTTCCGACGACGAAATGCTCGAGTTTGTTGATGCAGACACGAAGCTTGGGTACGGCGGGTATTGCGTTGTTGCTTAAGGCAGCAGCGATTGCAATGTTGATATCAGTTTTACCTCCTGATGAGGTTAACATGAATGGTTATCAGTCATTATTGACATTGGTACGTTGTCCTTCTCTATCTTTTTGGCAGAGTTGACTGACTGACGATTCCTTTGCAGTATTACCAACGCGTATACACTATCTATCTCGGGCGTCCCCCCTTCACTCCTTTTGAACCTTGCGCTACCTATTGCTCTCATTGCTCTTCCTCTCGTTCCTCCTCTTCCTCCTCGTCTACATCTCCTTACACCTCTGATACTCCACTTTTCTACTACATCTGGTCCAGTGTTTCATTGGCCTGTTTCTGCTATCTCTGTCTCTATCTTTATCTTTATCTCTATCGCTATCTCTATTCGTCCCCTTCCTCATCCTCAATCCTCGGCGTTACATTTCAGTCTACCTGTACATGTACGTCGGCTGACATATGTCCTGGTGACTTTGTTCCTCTTCTTTCTCTCCCTCTTCCTTGTCTTTCTCTTGATGCTACTCCTCGTCAACTTCTACGCTTTCGATATCCATGTATCCATAGCACTACTATCGTCAATGTGAATGAGAATATATCTGAGTTTACTCTAAAACAGCCTAGCCTAAGAAAGTCTAAAAGCCTTCGTTCGTCCCAAGAAACACGCCCCGGGGCCCAGAATCTCCCCAACATCCGCATACATTTCATTCGGGTTACACCATAAGACCTTGCCACTAAACACTGCAGGGATGAGTGGGTATACATATCGACGAATTTCTTGGACGAGAATAAATCTTGTATTTTACCTCGGACCGAGATTTACTATACATGGGTATCTCGCCACTGCAAGAACCCTGAAAAAATACATGTGCACGAATCCCAGAAACGTCGAACAATGCAACACTTTCCATTGTTCAACAATTTGTCAACGAATTGAACAATAGCACGGTCAACAATGAGCACCATACCCCCGTGTCCTTTCAAACACGTTTTTTCTCGGGACAATAACGTACTTTTGACAAAACTGAGACTTTGAGAGCGGGAAGAACAATGAACTTTAAAGAAGACCTAGACTCGCGGGGGACTCCCATTGCCAGGAAAAGATTAGAACATTACATAAGAACTGCGGACACAAATACCTAATAAGGAAGTCTTCCTTCCTAATCGGGAACAATGATGTCAGTTTTGTAATTTGTTAGCCTCGAGCCTTGAGGCGAACATGAGGCTCTCATTGTTCGACGATTGGGGAAGTCTACCGTGGGGATGCCGACGGGGTTGGTGCAAGTTTGGGTGTGAGACTTTTGTGTCAGGACAATGGTCAGGCGTAACGTTACAATGAGCTTGAAGGACTTCACAGCATCCTTTCCAAATTCCATTCCTCCGACGCAGCAAGTCTTCCTGATCTAATTCTTGCGCACAAATTTCCGACGCAGTCTATGTATTTTGATACAATAATCCTGATGTATGTATGTAAAACGCTACAAGACAGAGACACATATTTATCCCGAGAGACGGATAGACAAACTGAGAGAGGTCGACGTCGAGAGAGATGTAAACTGAGAGAGAAAGAGAGAGGAAGAAAACTTGGACAGACATGGTAAACCAGCAACCTATAGCGGTTCAAAGAGGAGCACAAAGAAAGAATAAGAGTAAGAGTAAGAGAGAGCTAAGCCCAAGTCCAAGATTCCACAGATCAGAAGAGGACTCCAGAGAGGAAGAAAGTCGAAGGTATGTATGTATACGGAGTCTTTCGAGTAGGGGAATGAGCCAAGCGTCAGTCAGTACCAGCACCGAAGAGCTTAGGACAGAGGACTTGGGCAGGAAGGGAAAGGAAGGGAGATAGGGTGAAGTGGGTGACTGAGGATAGCTCGGAGTTAGGAGAGTACAATAATGAAATATAATGATAATGGAAAGCATAATGGATAGCAAGGTCGATAGCGATACAGCACAAAACCACCAGAGAAAAAGATAAAACAAGACGAGAAAAGATCAGAGGAGAGATAGAAAAGGGAAAGGAAGAGGAGGATAGCTCCATAAGGTGAGAACTGGAACGGGATTTGGGCATCAGAGAGTGCGGGAGTGATGCAGATGGAGGGGTCGCGGGTTGATAAGGCGGTTGAAGGAGTGGAAGTGAGGTGAGGTGATGACGAAATCTAAAACGATGGTCGAGGTCAACACATATTGTAGCCAGCGAAGACGACCAGAAAACTCACAACGCAGAGTGGAGAGAGGTAGCGCATCGCGGGTGAGCCCTAACAAGCCTGGCAAACCTGGAAGAGCACGTCGTTCAGGAATGAGTTGAAGGTCAGTGAACGGAGAACGACGTACATGTAGCCTCAGGCTTAGGCAACAACACAGAAGGCAGACATACTGCCCTGTGCATGCTCAGAGTCAACAGGTAACAGTAAGCCTTCACTTTCTTCAGACCGTCCTGATGTAATGGAGGGGACTGAAGTTCGTCGACATCCGTCAAGGAATCGAGACCATCGTGGTTAATGGAGAGGTCGAGAGTGATGAAATTGTCCATGGTTTGATAATTTAGAAGGAGAGACGAGATTGCGAGGAAGAAAAGATAGCTTGAAAGTGCCAAGTGAGTGGTAGGTGAGGAGAATGGAAAGCATTTGAGCTTTTATATTTCCGTGCATCGCTGTCTTTGCAGAAGTACATTGTTAACCAATCCAATTGATAACCAAATTGGGTAGTGCCTTCCCAAGACAGAATGCCGATTATTGCCGATGAGCGGAGTTTGAAATTTACGATGTGACTATTGTGGTCACACATCACGCTCTGGCAAAGGCCATTGTCCTCCTCATCTGAAAGCTTACCAGACAAAAGGACACGACTTCCTTCAAATAGTTGGTGAACAATGAATACCCAATCTTTTCTCCCTCACTTTATTCCCCCGCCACTTGAACCGTCATGGATCCCACCTATCCACTGTTTCCTATCTTCTCGTTTCTCGGTTTCTTCTTGCCTTTGATACCTCTTCCTTGGCATCTTCAAGCGTGGAACTCTGGGACATGTTACTTTATCTTCTGGTCGTCCCTTTCCTCTCTCAATCAATTCGTAAACTCGATTGTATGGCACGGAAACGCGCTTAATCCTGCACCAATCTGGTGCGACATCTGTGAGTCTATGTCAAGGCTTTGAAGGTCCTCCACTAACTTCTTTGCCAATGAAGCTTCTCGCATCATGCTGGGTGCTACTGTCGGGGTTCCCGCTGCTTCCCTGTGCATCAATCGTCGGCTATACAAGATCGCAACGGTACAAGCTGTCAGTATTACTCCCGCTGAGGTATGTCTGGAAAATATCTGTATTCTTCGTGACGTTGCTCATGGATTTTACAGAAACGCAGGGCCGTACTTATTGACAGTCTAATATGTCTTCTGTTCCCGCTTATCTTCATTGCTCTTCGTGCGTCATATGGCTGTTCCCGTCAAATTTTTTTGTTACTCACCGAGTCTTCAACAGAATACGTCGTAGAAGGGCATCGTTTCAACATTTACGAGGACATTGGTTGTTATCCGGTCGTCTACAACACTCTACTAGCATACTTCACCACTAACATGTGGCCTCTCATCATTGGTTTGATATCCGCGACCTATTGCGGTAAGTCACCTTGTCCCTCTCATTACTCTCGTAGACTAAGTTTGCTCCCTAGTTCTCTGTCTTCGTGCATTCGCGCGTCGCCGGTTGGAGTTCAGTCAGTTCATGGCCTCAAACAAAACCCTTACCATGGGCCGTTACTTTCGTCTTATGGCGTTAGCTATGACCGACATTTTGTGTACCACACCCATCGCCGTCGCCGTCATGGTAATCAATCTAACAGCCTTACCTCTCGAGCCTTGGAGGAGCTGGGATGACACTCATCTCGATTTCTTCAGAGTAGAGCAGATACCTGCCATTCTTTGGAGGAGTAACCATCTGCTCGTTACCGGCATCGAACTCACTCGATGGACCAGTGTCATCTGCGCCCTTCTTTTCTTCGCCTTCTTCGGCTTTGCCGCCGAGGCTCAGAAGCATTACCGCCTTGCATACCGCTTCATCAAGCGGAAGCTCGGGTTCAAGATGGACATTAAGCCGTCCTTTGGCATGAAGCTGAAGGATGGTCCTCCAACTCCTCTCAAGAACATTCACTCTTTACCGTTATACATACCGTCTACCCCTTCTACTTCCTTCTCTCCACCCCCTGAATACAAATCTCCTCTTTCTAATGCCTCGACGCCTACTACGACTACTACCAAAGTCTTCCCTTCTCAACAAACAAAGCACGACTCCGTCGACTCTCATCATTCACTCCCTAGTCCCAGTACCCAGAGCTTTGTGACTGAAGTTTCTTCCACTTGTGTTTCTAGTGACGAACCTAAATTTCATGTCATCTAATTTATATGAAAATACTGTATCGAAAAGCATCTTTCTTTCCTTCTTCCCTTTGGTTTCGATTTTCGACAGATTAAAAGCATTACACTTTGTCTTATCATGTTATTCTTACATTTCACGCTGGTCTCGTTGTAATAGATTAGTATACCTTGTTGATGACCGCTTTGTGTGGGCAGCCTTTGCCCGTTGGAGGCATTGGAGTACCTTCGTCAAGACCAATGAGGACACATGGGCCGCGCGATCCAGCGAGCGTGACTTTTTCGCTGTTGCCCATTGCCTGAGCGCTGAGCCGTCTAATCCACCATGCTGCACTAATCTCATCGTACATGGCTCAAAACTCTACCAATGAATATCTCGGTCTCATATGTGCCTTTTCAAAGTCGTTCGTCTTGCTTTCGTCGTTAGGAGAGTCGCAGTTATCCGAGGACCTTTCTCTGGCCTTTCCTCATTGTCCTTTCCCAACAACAATCCACAATGAACCTTACACGCCGGATGCCAAGCTCAAGAGTCTAGTCCATTGTATCGAACAATCCTCCTGCACACCTTTGCCAACCCGTCTTTCAGTTTCCGACCTAAACATTATCAATCATGGGCAACTTCATCGTCCTTGGGCTCTGGACGTAATCTGGACGTGCCCAGCTAGCTAATTCGACAAAGATTCTTAGCTCAAGGCGTGTCCTTGTCCTCTGTCCAAGTTTCTAAGGACAGAGCTTCGGATTAGCACACTGGAGTCTCTTCCGTGTCCATCAATGCAGGCAAGACTGCCGAAGGGTCCTTCGCGGCGTTTTGTTAGTGCACTGGGGGCAGTATATCGTGAAGGTACGCGTTCAATGCATTACGCGAGCTGCGATTGTCAGGTGAGTTATAACGGTAATCTGTTGTCTTGACTCCGTTTGCTCATATAGCAATCGCTGTCAGACCTCCGTCAAGGCTTCAGACAAAGTCAATTGTCCAACCTCAGTCCTAGCCCAATCCCTCTAGTCTTCCATTTATCGCTAATTACCCGTCAATGACTTCTCCAGGACAAGAGAGCCATCCATGACGTCGATTTCCCTAAATTAGAGCACAAAGACTGGTACAATGATACGAGGTTCTGTCGCGCCCATAATTGGTGACTTGCTAGTCCGGGTTTTGCACTTGGCTCCGACTCGACCCTTGAGAATGACCAACGCCTCAGTTCGAAGACCAAAACCCCCTTTCTGGAAATTCTAATCAGTTTTCCGATCTTTCCGCACCAAGGTGAGACCTGCTTTTTGTTATTTTCTGTCTCTTCTCACTGGCGCGGTCCAGGAACACTTTCTAGAGTTCAAAAACACGAAGGTTCCATTGTCTTTACGGAACAATGGCCTTAGGACAATGGGTCACACATGTCACGTCGTCACAATCTTTCCACGCCTACCGGATTTCCTTATTAGCCAAGTCGGTTGCCATTTTTGTCTAACAATGTGCAAATGCGACTATTGACAATAAAGTCTTTGTTCTTATAAGTAGTTGAAGGTGCGGAATTTTACCTCCAACTACGTCGCTTCATTTTTTGACCCTAGACTTCTAGGATACTCTCGAGTCTTCATCACCAACCCTTTTTACCTCTCCAACCACATAGGCTCATCGTTTCACCACACACACACCACACACACGTATCTCATCAGCGACATCGACATCCACTCTCCACTACTCATGGACAAGTTCGACACCCTCAGCATAATCACCTTCACCACTGGCGTCGACTCTGTCTCAGAGTCCGCCGTATCTTCCGACCACCATTTGTCTCTTACCATCGATATTCCTACATTTGCCGGTCAGGCTAGCTCTGACCTCGACAACTCTCTTCCAGTTAATGAAGACTATGCAACTGGATCCTACGGAAGTTATTGTGTCGTAGCATGAAATTAACTGGTTGTTTTCTTGATGAAGACCTGGTGCGTTTTTACTCTTTTTTATCGATTACATTCGCTCATACTCTATTTTGCCTAGGCGTTATTGTTGAATTCCATCGCAGGCTCGGTGGTGTATACCTACACAAGTGTTCCGAATTTCATCTATGGGGCTGGTCTTTTTGGCGGCATATCCATGGAGCACCCCGACACCACTGCCACCATCTTCTTGCGAGCCCATGACCTCTCGAGCTATGTTGGCTGTTCCTACCTCGTCGTCACCCCAAGTCTCCTACCCTTCAATCTTCCGTTCCTTATTTGCACCCCTTCCTGTTCCCTTCCTGTTACTCCCTCTTCCCAAGGACATCTTATTCCGTGAAAGAGATTGTCTTGGTTTTTGCCTTCGATTCACAGTCTTCTTCCTGCTCTTCCCGCTCTGCTTGTGAGATCCTTTACGATATTCACTCTCATTTCCTTCACCATGACCCTCGTATGATTTCTTCTCCTGTCTGTCCTCCCACTCCTTCAGCCGTTGCCGCGGCGATTACCACTACATCTTTTCATTGCCTTTTCATCATGCTTTGGGTTTCCGGTATCGAGACTGCCGTCCTGCAAGGAATGTATACTTATATATATCTATTTGGATCTTCTGCTTTCTATTGTATCGTTAGTGTAGCAATGTCAAGCTGTTTTCCTCGAAACCACGAAACTAAAAAGGAAGTGTATCATCATTGAGTCCTAAGCTCATATGGATTACTTAGTAGCGACCAGTATAAATGATAAAACGCATACCATATAGTGTGTCTATGCTTGCCCGTCGTGAGAGTGAGAGGGACAAAGTGAGAGGTTTTGGGGGAAAAATGTATATTTCAAATTTGTTTGGTCGCCATAGCTCTCTCGGAGTCGCGAGCCACTCGAGAGGGAGGCCAAGCTCAAGCCGGCACGTATGTACAAATGTAACAACGTGAGACAGAGAGGAAAAATAAGACAAAGATAGGAAAGTGGAAAGGTGGGTGTCGGAAAAGCGGGAGGAACTCGAAGCCAAAGACTGTCGAGCTCTATGTGAGATATGGGAATGTGAAACAGGACAGCGAGACATGAAAGCTGAATACAATATATATACTGGACGAAGTGTCCAAGCGGAAGGTGGCATAGGGCCAATAATGGAAGCCAGTGGACAATAGCGTCAACGAGACACCTTTGGTCCTCGCGGCATACTTTTGTACCGGTCCATTTTGGGCAGTAGCCAATCTGGCGGCAGTTGCTGGCGCGACTTCGTCCGTCCAAAACTTCAACGATTCTGCAAACTCGGTATCCCAGTCCGTCACTTGCCTCGCTTTGCAATGCTCAGCTATTTTGTGAACCCGAGTAGCTCAGTATGGCTGTATCCGGGGTGCGTCAGAAGCACTACTTGCTCATTGAGTACTCACTCATTTTCCGTCCACAGAACTTACAAATGACCACGGGGAACCTCGGTTGATGCAGTGCCAGGCAACTTCTGCATAAAGCTTGTTTAATCTGGAACGCTGTGATCGCTCCGAGTGCTGGGCTTCCGGCAAATCCGAAAGGCGTTCAACGGGGCGTCATTTCTACGAGAGTGTTCTGAACTATAGCATCATCAGTGAGTAATCCCCGGTGCTCTCGTCTTATTCTTCCGAACTGACCGAGCACTCTATAGCGCTGAGGAAGCTGCATAACTGCAGCGATAGTTTTTTCCGATGCTTGCGCTATATGCTCACCAATCACTGGAATGACCACCGTGACGAAAATTCCGCCTATAAAAGCCGAGAGCCTCAGACTCTCATGAACGTATCAAGCTGAACAGGAATCAAGTACAAGAACTCTTTCACCCGATCTTCTCACTTCTACTCTCAGCTAACGCTCATTCAAGACCAAATGACTTCGAGTATCAAAAGTCAAGTGAGTAAGACCGATTCCTCCTGAGTCGCAAAGCTCGCTACATCCCTCAAAAGTTATTGACTCAATCTTTCCTTCCTTTCTTTCTGGCGAACTCGGGCAGGAATGGGATCTCAAATTGATACCAGATTTGACTGGGAAAGTGGCACTCGTTAGCGGCGCCAAGTGAGTGATAAGTTCAATACTGTTAAGCTCTACGAGATTAATGTCGGACTTTCACAGCACGCCTGATGGCATTGGTTGGAATATCGCGCACCAACTGGCTCTGAAAGGAGCCAAGGTATACTTCGGAGCACGTAATAAGGACAAGGCTGAGGGTGCTATAGCAGAGGTCAAGAAAGTGTCGCCCTCTGTCCTCGACAAGAATCTCGCACCTTTCGTGGCGGATTTTGCAGATCTCAAACAATTGAAGGCGTCCGCTGAAGAGTTGGTCAATAAGGAAGAGAGGCTCGATATTTTGGTGAATAATGCTGCCGCGTGAGTCTAACGATTATCGGTCCCCCTGGAGCGACTCATTTAATGCTGGATTCCAGTTTGCCTCGTCCTTTGGATTTTGACAAGCACGGCATCTCCGTGTCCATGTCTGTCAAGTAAGTAGCAATTGCTTATAATTCTAGATCCCTGGCTGATCTATACGTCCAGTCATCTAGCACCCTTTCTCTTGACCACCGCCCTCCTTCCCATCTTGCAGAGGACTGCAGCCCGACACCCAGGAGTACGAGTCGTCACGGTGAGTAATTAATCACCTAACCTTTTGAAATGCAACTCAGTCAATCTGAATTGTCAATCTACAGGTTAGCTCGATCTCCCATAAAGATGTCCCAGGGACTCCGAGGTTCAACTCCATCAATGCGTTTAACAATGATTTCGGCGGTAGCAATGGCATGCAGTTCAACTATCTTCGTTATGGTGGGAGTTACTTTCCATGGTGCCGATCTTGAGTGACTCAATACGTTCATAGGCTACTCTAAGCTTGCAAACATCCTCTTTGCCAAGCGTCTTCAAAAGGAATTTGAAACCAAGGAGATAGCAGGAGTCTCCCTTTCTGTCCATCCTGGATCAGTTAAAACTAGTAAGTAATCTGATAAAGCCTGAACGATTGATTAGCTCAGGTAGTCTTCCCTAGGTGGCGCGGTGGTTTTTGTAGGAGACCAAGTTCAAATGCTTGACGGAACTATAACTCCTTTCCAAGGCGCTATCACGCCACTTTACGCAGCTACGGCATCCGAAATTTGGGCTGAGAAAGATAAATATGGCGGTGGTTTCATCGTGCCTTTTGGTATTCTGTCTCCTGATGAGGAGAGTGGTCCAGCGAAGGATTCGGAGCTTGCGGAGGAGTGCTGGAATACTACTGAGAAAGTGGTGAATGACATCCTCAAATCTTGAGTTTGAACTTCCTTCGTTGTAAAATCGGTAAATATTCAGGAGCACTCTACGTGTAATGTAGCTATTAGGGCTGGGAACCGTACCCGTATACGGGTACGACCGTATAAAATACGGTCGTATTTTTTACGGACATGCCGAACCCGTACCGTATGCCTTGCAGAAAAAGTCCTCGACGGTACGGGTACGGGTCGTATACCGTACCGTATACCGTACTTACGGTCAGTGAATAAAAAATCCATCATCAGTCAATTTCAAGCATGAAAACAATTGCGTACCTTGACATCAGGAAAAGCCTCATATACAACTTCATGCAATAACTGTATAAATATGCTTTTTATGCATAAAAGTGCATGAGGATGCCAAAATTTGTCTAACTTTTACCTCGGTTTGCATAACTTTTGAGATCAGTTGTATAATTATGCATTCAGGGCAATTTCATGCACCCTAGTGCATACATTATGCTCAAATTTGTATCCGTTACTTGCAGGTCAAGAAGGTAAAAACCCAGTGGAATCGTCCCCTTTGTTGCTTCGTCCAGCAAATTCTTGTTTCCTCTTGACGGCTAGGGTTTAATTAGCTCCTTTTTTACAGGGTTTGCACTCTCGGCTCGACATCGCTTTATAACCACAACACAATTTCACTTTATGATTCCATTGAACTCAATGCTATACACCAGTTGTACTTATGTTCCTCCAAATTGCTAGTACCATGTGTATGGCCTTGTATTTGCCATGCGTTCAGCGCTGGCCCACACCCCCTGCATACTCAGACCGAGATATTTTTCAAAACTGTAAGGGAAAGGAAGGGCACAGAAAGATGTGGCAGATGGATGACGTACTCATCTAGCAGCCAAGAAGTAACCGACAAAAAAATAACAGAGAAGGTGTGTAAGCAGACGCGGACAGATGGACAGTTGTGCAAAGGAGTAAGGCCGCGACTTCCGAATAGAGTAATTAAAACTCCGCCAGAGAACTGTACAGTTGTCAACAAACAAGCACGCGTATGGTCACATGGGTCATGTTGACTTGTTTCTTTTCACTCGCAACTCGCCTATGTCACCTTCACCATCCTTCATCAGAGAGACTTCCAATCTCAGGGCTCATAGTCATACAAGTATAGTGGAAAGAATAACCCCTGGTCTACGCAATAACAACCTTGTCCTTGGTGAGTGCCACTGTCCACCGTCCTTTGGTTTCTCATTCTCATCTTGTTCCCTATGTACGAAGCCCCTACTCAACAGGTAGTACGAAGCTATGTTCGAGGTATGTTTCTGTTATGCTGTCTCCGACTTGATCAACCCTGCTGGGCATTTGTCTCGATTGGCCACCAGGATGTATTGGCACACTTCCTGCGGTACTCGTACGTTGTTGCCCACTGCTGTACCTTCTTTGAAGATTAAACCTTTTTTTTTTTTTCATGTTCCCCTTTGTTGTACTCCCTCTAACACTTGCATGTCGTTGCCGCCTGACTACTTTCCTTGGAGTTGAGTCCGTTCAGATACCCTTCGTCAGGTATGTCTCAGTTGTCTTGCCATCTCAACGCTAGCTGAGCTGTGGCTTTTTTCATTTACTATTTTCGTGGTGCCGTGAATGCTCAGGTATGTCTTTTTAATCTTCTGCTCACTGGCGCTCGCTGATAGTAACATTATACAGGGCGGTCTTCTCTTCAACATTTGGTTCATTGCAGACACTCAACTGTGTCCGCATCATCAGCCGTATCCCTTCCTTAAGCAAATGGTGCTGTCCATTGAGGTCTTCATTACGTGCTGTAGCTGTAGCTATATAGTGTAGTCTATAGATTGTTGTACTATGTAGTTACTTTGTTAATACATTGACATGTTTATCTTCATATTGTTCTCGCTGTGTGAACTACGATGAATTGAAGGGATCATAAGATTGCAGACTGGCAAATATTTGTATATAGCTTATGCATTCTACTGCATGAAAGTGTATAATTTATGCATGGAATTGTATAAATTTAGGAACTCGAGAAAGGACTTGCATGAGGAGCATAATTTGCATAATCATGCGTTCTCATACAATTTCATACCTTAATTATGCTTATAATGCATGAATTGTATCTGAGGCTTTTCCTGATGGAGTATATTTCATTGATATTTCAGGTCTGCATGTGCGTGGAGAAAAATTCTTATTGAGATATCACCGGGGTCAGAAGAGGCAACGAATTCCCATGAAATGATCCAGCATCTGTCCTAGAGTAAAGCAGAACAATGCAGTCAGTTCCAACGGCAACCCAAAATGTCGTCCCCGCCTGCACTGGGACTCACTATTCCCTTTTTGGACGATGTCACAGTCACGTGAAAGCGTTACACTTGCCATATAAGGCTAATGTGTCACCTACCCGTATCACGGTCGTAAAGACCGTATTCGGTATGGTCTGATACGGGTCAGACCGTACCGTATACCGTACCGTCTCGACCTCAGCTTGGAGTGGACACGGTACGGATACGGACCCGTATGTACGGTACCCGTACTCCGTTGATGTACGGGTACGGCGCCCAGCCCTAGTAGCTATCAGACTCCTGTTACTGATTCCATGGCTGAAGTCGAGCTGCTAAACAGTCATTCTGCTGAATGCTGCACTTCTCAGAACGTAGAGGAGGAGAACGAGGACGGATTCGCCAACGCCATATTACGCCACTTCGGCGCAAGGGGTGTGCAGATGGTCTACCCGAGACCAGATGTTGGGGGGGAGGGGGGGTCTGAGCCAGTCTTATGACCCAAAAGTACATCACCTCTTGGAGGGTGTGTGGACCTAGTTTCCATGGAGTTTTGTTGTTGAAACCATCAAAAGTACACTTAGAGAGGAAAAAACTTGTCTGAAACGCCTATTCGAGGCTGAATCACAGTGTACACACTAAAATGGTAAGTAATTCTCATGGGTCCCAGTATTGTCAAAGTGTCCTGACATCTGAGGAAAGGGTTGCTACCTAAAAGGAGTTAGTTGTAGGTATCATCCATTGCTATTTTACTTCATCTTTCAGTCAGTTGGAGGTATTTGAGGTCGACTGAAGTGAATTTTGACTCAATATCATGATTTGTAAGCGAAATTTTATCTTATCACTTTCCCTTTTAGGAAGGAGAGGGGGAGGGGGGGAGTCTGGCTGGACCTTATGGCCCAAAAGGAACGTCTGGTCTGGTCATAACCGTCTGCACACCCCTTGCTTCGGCGGTTCTTACTTCAGCTCTGCTTCGGCTAAGTCGAAGAATTCCCAGGGTCTCTCATGAACCAGAAACATCGTCACTTTCACATCTCTCTGCTCTAGACTTCGCAGTGCGCATACACGCTCCATCACAAACTGCTACCCGGTCTTTGAGATGCATTTTGGCTCATCTAAACCAATGCCATGCGGCTTTCCAAAGTGCGTATCAGCTACACTGATTTTGGGACATGGCTTGACCGATGCGTCTGACTACTTTTCAGTAAGCTGCGATGCAGTCGGCAAGGTCTATCCGAGTTCAAGCACATAGTTGAAGAGGACGCGAAGAAAATAACTTCTGTGCAAAAAGCTCTACGCCTATTGCGTGTCACACCTCCCCGCTTCATCGATGCTGATGAAGCCAGTCTCGAAGTCAAGAACGCCATGACCGCGCTCTCCGCATTCGCATACTTTATTCACTTTCCCGAGAGGCAATTCGTTTGGAGTAACGCGATCGATGAGCTCAGGAAACACTGGGTTAGCTCTATATGGCCTTGGATGGAGATGCTAGTTCAGCACGTCGTTTTCCAGGCAGCCCAACTAGAAACTCTCCCAAAGACAAAGGAGGGCCTCGACCTCCACGAAAAGATCACCTGGGTCACCCCTTTATTCTATGTCCTGATCTACACGCATCCCGCTGGCGATGCTTGGAATACGAAATGGGATGAGCATGTAGCCGAGATAGTGTCAGAACACATTGGGACCTTCTTGTTGTTGTGGTGGTGTACCATCCGCCTTTCCCATCCCTCTTTACCTCTCCATACCATCTGTTTCAGACAGCTTTTCTGGACGTTCGACAGAAAATTCCGACATGAGCTCATTCAATATGTTATCCAACACGGCGCAGAAGGCTCACTTACCTGGCTAGTCGAATTCGTAGCTTTTAGCGGACACGGTCACTCATCCATTGAGTGCCTGGAGTTTGCTCTGCACGTTTTCTCGCTTTGCTGTGAGGTAGATGAAAACGTCCCGACGATAACGAGTTGTGGGGGTATCCAGGTCCTGACTGGTCTCCTTCGGCATTTGGTGGTCAACTCCAACAAGCGCTGTGAGAAGTCCGAGCCTCTCGACATTCTACTGCTGATAGCCTCTATCAAATGGGTGCTCATGTCTCTGTGCGACATATTCCGGCTCGTTGGTAACCAAGGAGTGATTTCGGCACTGGAAGGTCGCCTGTTGCTATCGATGGTAGAAGGATCTACCTTTTTAGGATACGAGGCGCAGCATGCCAACCACGAGATATGGGAATGGACCAAAACAGTTGCTGCGTCCGCCTTGTACGCCAAAGTGTTTGGCTGTGTTCGGACATATTCAATTTATCGCAGGGTTTCGACTTTAGTCCAATATTCGCTGAAGAAAATCGTTGGTCGTGATCAGGAAATCTACTCCATCTTCCTAGAGTCATCAAACGCAGCGCATGCTGATACCGAAGGTACCAGTCATGCTTCAAGGTCTTGGAAAGAGCTTCTTGATCAATCAGAAGAAATCAGAAAAAGATGGCAGGCATACAAAAGAGAGGTCAGCTTTTGTACCAATACAGAAGTATGTGAGACTTGATCCCTCCTACTGGTCTAGAAGGCTAATACTCTCATATCCTGGCTATGTATTTCATCAGTGCCCGAGACTCCCGAGCGATAGAGGAATTATTCCACGACGGTGTTCACGGTGCAAAATTGCATTCTATTGCTCAAGGAAATGTCAAAAACAAGATTGGAAATTGAACAACCATCGTGGGGTTTGTGATGAAAGCGCTGAATGGACGAAAGGAGGTGAGTGTCGGTTGCAAAATCACAAATATACCTGTACTCAACCAATTTTTGTACGGATAGCCTGTATGCCGGTCGAGATTACTGACTTGGAGAGAAATTTCTTCAGTTGGCTGATCACAGACACAGTCAAGATGAAGCGGGAGGAGTTCAAGGCCCGGATATCGAGTGAGAGGTTTCCGAACCGACAGAAGAACCCACCCCTTTTCATTCTCAATTTTCGAGAAATTCCTGCCTCTGCCATGTTCATTTCTGCCAGTGAATATCTAGCATTGTACGCAGCCGATCCTATCCAGAATCCTATCACGAGGGAAGATTGTGATACCATCGCCCAACTCAATAAGCAGGGGCATTCGTGTATCGTCTATGGCCTTATTCCTGCAGGAACAGGGACATGGTCAACCTTCGTACAAGCGGTAGATGTGGATGCGGTAAGGAGTTGAAGAGGGGGACAGCGGGAAGAAAATCTTGACAATTTATCAAAGCGCGAAGATGATGACCGGGATTGGCGAGTTTATCTAGTAATCGTCTGGTAATCGTGTATGATGTTCTATCCAATTCCTCCAATTAGTAAGTTCAATCCCGTTCTCTGAAACAAAGCTTTATTTCTTCACTACTTTATTATTTGACTTGGGTTGGACTTGGAGGTTTCTGACGCGTGGGTGCGTGAATTGGTTTGGCCGATCCCCAAGACAGCCGTGACGAAATCGCTTTGGGACTCGGTGGAAGTTACCTTCACTTTAATGTGATCACTTATATCGCAGGAACTACCAATTTTAACGATATGAGTAGTTCTTTCAGCTGTTCCCCTATTTAAATTTGGTTTCAATTCGCGTTGAAATCTCAAAGTGAGGTAGGATTAGGATATCGTGCTACACTACTAGCGTCTTCGGAGTTTTTCTTTTGGTTTGGGGATTCCAGGGAATAACTTGGATGAAGCTTGAATTACTGTAGTAGTACTCGAGCTCGTTGAATTCAAGCACATTCGCCGCCAGATCATCGTTGTACGGTTCAACATGATCTTAAAGGCCCTGACACAGGAACGAAATTGGGTATTCTCCGAATATAATCAGCTTTTAGTATACGCGTAATACATGAGAATCGGACTACTAGTGCTTGTAACATCAGGGAGCACGCGTTTTCACTTTTTGCGACGCGTCACCATCACATAATCGATCACACCACCGCCAACCACTCATGATCATCGATCCCACTTTGTGTCTCATCCCAATTAAACCCACCGAAACCCCAGCTTGCTGCAATTCCTTCGACATCTGTTCCACATGTAAACATTCGCTCGCCGTATTTCCCTCAACTTCTATCTGACGATTTGTGGTCCCAGGGAGAGACAGCTTTTTATTCCGTCCAAACTCAAAGAAATAACAGAAGAGGATCTGAAAGAAGTCAGGTCTATGCGAGGAGTCATTCGAGTGCTCAAAATCAAACCACCAGAAGCCATAGACCCCGACGATCCCAGCACATTAGCAGATATCAAAAAAGTCGTCACCGCACTTTCTGCCATGACGTGTCTTATGCACTACGTCAAACCGGTACACATCTGGCAAGGAGCGCTGAACGACGTGAAGAAAAACTTGGCTACACTCATATGGCCCTGGACTTCGCTCCTCCTACATCATTTCGTGTTCGACTCCACGCATACGCAGCCTACGCAGACGCTAGACAGCCTCGATATTCGACAAAAGCTTGTCTGGATCGTCCCTGCATTCATGTCCTTTGGTAACGATCATCCCGCTGGCCCTACCTGGCGAGAGTCGTGGACCAAACATGTCATCCGAACCATACCGGAATCCTTTCCTGTCATCGCTAGACTTTGATTACACATCATTGAGGACCCCTACGATCCTGCTATTATCCTACATACAATGTGTTTGCAGCAGTTTTTTGTCTACAATGTCAAGGATAAGGAGCAGATTCTTACCCGCACCATGGATTCCATCCCGACTTCATCCACGACGTTACTCCGCTTTCTTTCTTGCTCAGGCTCTGTTCGACGCCAAGGCCTAGCCACTGAGTCCTTACTACCCTGCTTGGAGTTCGCCCTTCATATCTTAACAGATTGCTGCTCGGGCTCGAAACCCTTTCTTATTCGTTTCACGGCGGACGGAGGTATTCAAATCCTAACCCGGCTACTGCGAAAGCTCAACTCTCAGCGTCATGTCGAGCAACACAAGGTTGCGGGGTGTGACCTAGTAGAGCGGATCGCGGCTATCAAGTGGATCTTGCTGTGTTTGTGTGGGGTTTTTGAACACTATGGTTCTCAAGCGGTTATTTCGGCGTTGGAAGGACGTTTGTTAATGTCTATGATTAGGGCATCGAGGTTTATGGAGTTTGAGGAGGATCACGAACCGTCGGATTTACTGGATCAGAAGCTGCAGCTGACGAGTCCGATGCTGGAGTTGTACAGGTGGATTTTCAACGCGATTATGGTCCAGTTGGTACATCGCAAGGTGCTGAACCTTTACGTCCGGTCCTTTGAGCAGATTAACTCGGAATCTGAAAAGGCTGGTTATGGGATATTTTTGCAGCTTGTGGGTCCCTTTAAGGCTGGTACTCAGGCTTCCAAGGACAGCGTGGGCTCTAAATGGACCGAGCTTCTTGCTCGTTCGAAGTTGATCAAAGAGAAGTGGGAAAAGTATAAGGAGGAAGGTATATTTGTTTGTTCCAATCCAGATGTACGTCTGTTTCTCGATTTCCAATTTCACGTTATCTCGGACTGAAAAATGTTCTAGTGCTCCGAATCCGATGACGAAGGATTGCCAAAACGTTGTGCGAAGTGTAAAAGCGCAGTCTATTGCTCAAAGAGATGCCAAAAGCGAGATTGGAAGTTTCACCATCATCGCGAAGACTGTGATGAAACGATCAAGTTTGTCAAAGAGGGTACGTGTCTGATGTTGTCTACATCTGCTTCTGTATCCCAATTCTCTTCATTTTCAAGCTGGTGTCCCAAATGACACGGATGACCTAGACGACGATTTCCTCCATTGGTGGGTCACGGAGCTAGTCTACGACAACCAGAAAAGGATTAAGGAAGAGACCAGCAAGCTCATCAACGACGAAGACAACTACAAGCAAAATGGACATCCAATATGTTTCATCAACTTTCGTTATTTTCCTCCCCAGGTCTTACTCGTCCCGGTTTATTCGCTGGTAGAATGTCATCAGAGTGACCCCTTAACGTTCCCGCTCACAAGGGATACGTTGGAGAGTATTCTTGAGACTATTGAGGAGGGACATTCTGCTATCGCTTATGCCGCGATTCCAGGACGCGTTGAGCTATGGCAAACGGTTGTCACAGGGGTAGATTTGAGTGGTGAAGGAGAGCCCGAGGATATGCAAAGTCCAGAGAAAGGAGGCGAGGAGTAGTTTTGATTAGTCTCTAATGCCAAAGGAATGTTAGTATTTTTGATACTAAAGACCGCTTATCGGAAAAAGTTGCCGAAAAGTCGGGAGAAGCGGGTTTGCCGTTTTACTGATGCGGTGCAAAATCGCATTTTATTGCTCAAGGAAATGTCAAAAACAAGACTGGAAATCGAACAACCATCGTGGGGTTTGTGATGAAAGCGCTGAATGGACGAAAGGAGGTGAGTGTCAACTGCAAATTTGAAACCACAAATATACCTGTACTCAACCGAGTTTTCATGGATAGCCTGTATGCCGGTCGAAATTACTGACTTGGAGAGAAATTTCTTCAGTTGGCTGATCACAGACACAGTCAAAACGCAGGCGAATTCGGAGGAGTTCAAGACCCGGATATCGAGTGAGAGATTTCCGAACAGACAAAAAAACCCACCCCTTGTCATTCTCGATTTTCGAGAAATTCCTGCTTCTGTCACGATCATTCCTATCAGTGAATATCTACCATTTCATGAAGCCGGTACTATCGAGAATCCTATCGCGAGGGAAGATTGTAAATCCATCATTCAACTCAATAAGCAGGGGCATTCGTGTATCGTCTATGGCTTTATTCCCGCAGGAACAAGGAAATACTCAACGTTAACCTTTATACAAGCGGTAGATCTGGATGCGGTAAGGCGTTGAGGAGGGGACGGCGGGAAGACAATCTTGACGAATTCATCGGAAGGCGAAGATGATGACCGGGATGAACGAGTGTATCTAGTAATCGTTATCGTGTATGATGCTCTATCCAGTTCCTCCAATTACGCAGTTCAATCTCGCTCTTCTCTCTGAAACAAAGCTTTATTTCTTCATCACTCTATTATTTCACTTGGGTATCTGCCAGTGACGCGTGGTTGCATGAGTTGGTTGAACTGACGCAGCTACATCCAGCCGTAAAAACCATTTTTAAATACAGATGTCTCTATCAAAGATTCGAAAACAAGCATAATACTACGAAACCAAGTCAAAGGAGAAGGAAAATCAGCACAGGAAACGACGATACGGCTAGACAGTGTTAAAACAAAAGGAAAAAACAATAGAGGAAGCACCATATAATTAGCCACAACCTTTGGTATATACGGAAACATAACGCAATCCAATGTACCTATCACCACGGATGGACTTTAAGTCTGCTCATGCTTGTAGGAGCCTGAAAAATTGTGTTAAGAAATTCCTGAGAGCTGAACTTGAAGGTCATCTTACAGTTAGGACAGATAGCGGCGACTGCGAGATTCGATAGGGGCTTCATCATTGTGACGAGCAGAACTTGAAGTACTATGGATCACCGCACTATCAGCCAACCCAATCCCTTGAGAGGTCTGCCGGCCAGTATTGCTTTGGTTGTACAATGATTTCTGGAAACCATGAGTCGCGTCACGGCGCTCCTTTTCTTGCGACCGTCACGTTCGATGGTGCTCTGAAAAGTATGTATGGTATGAGCGCGTCCTAATTAAGCAAAAAGGATGGTATGGACAGTGAAAAAGATCACTTACCGTGATAGAAGCGATGAGAGCCTGAATATCGTCGTAAGAATGAAGTTATTTTGGGGATCGCTTTGATGTGATGATATGCATAAGTATGCATTGACGACGAACGGAACATATGACGGCCGGCTTCTTCTCTCATCAGGGAAAGGGTATCTTCAATTCTACAAAGCATAAAAAAGGCCAGAAGTTGTCAGCATTTCTGAGAAGATAGCCAAGATAATGTCCACTCGCACCTCCAGAGGTCCAATTCGTGATTTCCCCATATGACTGCAGGTATTCCTTCTTCCTGACAGCGTCCCAACGCATCTCGAGCTTTGTAGAATGACCTTTCCAAACCTCCGAGCGTCAGGCAAGGATAGCGACAGCCCAGAAGGATTAATCCTGAAGACACAGCCGCTAAGCTGATCCCTCGAGAAAGAGTGAAAGTGGGGCCGTATATGTGCCGAATTGGGAGGCCATTGCAGAGATTTCGGTGGCAAGGGCAAGATTGATACTTCTTGAAGGGCCATACCAATAGATGCTGGTGGTTGACCTTGAAGAATTGGAACTTGAAGTTGTCAAACGACCAACAAACGACTTCCGATTCATTTTAAAGCTGTCAAACGGGCGTCTATAACGAGGTCAGATGCAGGTGGATGCAGGAAATGACGAAAGAGGGACTTAAATTTGGATTTGGCGTTATATGATCCTGCTTTAGAATCGTGATGATAATTGGCCGATAATCGGCCTGACAATCTCAATAATCTCGTCAAGTTGTTTGTTCTCTCCCAAGTATCCCACATGCAGGACATGTTACGGAGGCCTGGATGGAATAAGTAAATATTTGACGACAGACGACAACTGCTTGACAACTGCACAACTTAGTGAAGTTCAGGATTATTAGGCCAGTGTGACGATGATGGGTCTACAATCTCAAACTACATAGTTGGTAGAATTGATTACAACAAGGTGTAGTATTGGCTGGTTGGAAGTTGGAACGAGCAGGACTTCCGACGACTTCGTATTATTTCCTCATCATGAAGTACTCAAAATTTAAAACGAATATTCAACCACACTACGCGTCAACGTAGGCACACAAAAGTTCAAGTTACAACAAGGCAGGACTTTTTCATTAAAAGAGGCAATAAAAATAAGTATGTACAAGGGTATATAGTCACTATCCCAGTCAACTCAGTGTGGTGAGAGCACGAGCACGAGCACGAGTACTCATGCTATGTAGACTGAGAGTCCATTGAGGATTGAAGGTCCATGGAATGAAACGAGACAAACAACAAATCAAGGAGAAAATGTCACCGAGGTTGGAGTTCAAAAAAGGAAGAGTCCGAGTGTGATCATCAGGTAAGGTCATCAGGGGAGGAGGAGGAAGCAGAGAGAGGAAAGGAAGAGAGGAGTCGTCGCCAATGGTTGCCGCTGTTGCCGTTGCTAAGTGATGGATAGAGAGTAAAGGTGCGGTAGGATGGCATAGAGAAGTGAGAGACATAGGCAGTGTAACGGGGTAGGGGTAGGTAGGTAGCAAGGAGTGTGGGTATGAGGAGTACAACAGAGGAGAAGAGAGCAGAAGGAGAGAGAGACAAGGGCGTCGAGACGCTGAGAGGGTATATGTAGGTAAAGTGATGGACTTGAACAAGAAGCGCAGCTAGATAGTAAGTCAATCACAACGGGAAAGAGTGGAAGGCGTCGACGACGCAGTATAGAGAGAAGAAAAGGAAGGAAAGGAAAGTGTGCGAGTGAGGGCATAGGTGATGATGACAATAGTAGCAGTAGCAACAACGTAGCAGTAGCAACAACGTAGCAGTAGCAACAACGTAGCAGTAGCAACAACGTAGCAGTAGCAACAACGTAGCAGCTTGGGAATGGTAATGTTAGTGATGTATGGCAGCGATGGCAACGTGGCAACGGTGGCAACGACGACGGAATACGACACGACCAGCGTGTGGCATAGCAGGTCGTCGTTGGAGAGTGGTGGCATAAGCGATGTACGGCGACGGCTTCGGCGACGAAGGAGACACGACCAGCGTGTGCAAAGCCACCGAAGACGCGTTGGATGATGAATGTTATCGGATGATCGTGATGGTGGACGGACTCGGACAAGAACTCGAGAAAGGGTATCGTCGGTGTTGTTGTTGGTGACATATGATGGACGATGGACTGGTGGGATTGGTGAAAGAGGATAGTGACTGGGTCGTCATTGTTGAAGGGATATCGATGTTGACGACGTTCTGCAACAAGGTACATAGCGCCATCGATCATCAGACATCCGTGGATGAAGTCAGATTACGACTTTGGACGTGAATCGGGCTGGATCAACAGGGCTCCGCGAGGGAGAGAGGCGTCGGAGGGGCTCTGGACGGGAAAGCCACAGAAGAATGATGAACGATGTTGAGCCAAGGCCAATAGACGGTCCAGTCCGTCAACGACGCGCGAGCCTCCCGGCATCCTAACTGACAGACTCGAAGAGAGTTCACCAGCGTAGGGACCGGGAGAACCTGCAGTGAGTCGAATTAGGAATGATTATCGTAGTCTTGTCTTGCCTGCTTGTGTATTCGAGGGAACTGAAAGATGATGAAAAGGAAGAGAAGACTCGGCCGGACTCGCGGGGAAAACGCCAGTCATCAGCGAGACGGTTTACGCCCTGAGGGTGAACATCATCAGTCAGAATAAAGCAGAAACAGAGCGAAGAACACACAGTTATAGTTTGCAAGGGGAGAACAGTCAAAGGCCGAGCCCGGCTACGAGATGACACAGTATCCTGTACTGGTCGTCGAAGTTATGATGTGCTCAGAGTCAACGGGTAGGATAGTCTCCTCTGGAGTTACCTCCTCGACAATGAACTCCGTAGGGAATTCGTTTCCGCCAGAAGACGGAGAAAGCTCGAAGTCAAAAGGTACGAAAGTATCCGACATTGCAGTTAAGTTGTTAAGTTTGGGGAGAGTGCAAGGTAGAAGCAGCAAAAACTGGGGGTAACTTAGGGGTTTGAAAGTGGATTTGCGCGAGATTGCAGCGCGAAATTCCCATTATAAAGGATTGAGGACAATGTTTCCAGAAGTGTCGAACAATGTGAGAGAGGAACAAAAAACATTTTTGACAGCTTGTTTGGCCGTACTTGGGCTCGGATTTCCGATTTTCCGAATAGCCGATGAATATTCGCCGGAGTTTTCTCACGTATTTGTGTCCATATATGGTGATTTCGGCAAAATTATCCGGTGCTATTCCCAAATAGGAAGACAAAAGAAGTTCTTTTTTCAGGGAAGAAGACCAGCATGTCTCACAGAAGTGTTCTCAAAGCCGTTGCTGTGAAGCATTCATAGCCAAATTACCGAGTTCAAGACAGGACTTTTTCATTCATTAAAACATAAAAATATGTACAGGGTATATGATCACTATTCTGGTCAAACCTCTCGTCAGATTCTCGTAAAAAGTATCGAAGAATGACTGAAAATTAAAATACTAGTTCGGGTTGGATAAAGTGGTAAAGGACGGAAGGTGTGCAGCGTCACTGCGAAAGATAAGATGGGTTTCAGTGGGAGATAAAGAAGAGAGAGAGACGATGTAAACTAGGTGCAAGGACGGGAAAACTGGCACGCATCATCGAAGGCAGAGAGTTAAGGGAACGTGAAGTATGTAGCTGGAAGAAAACTCGGGCAATGGAAGTAGATGGAGCTTGCAGTTGTAAACGGTAACGAGAAAAAAAGAAGAAAAAAGAAAAGAGTGAGGAAGACATGCCCAGCATGACGAGAGAAAGTCTATGAACTAGTAAGTGGACTACAGGGTCGTTGGTGCGTGAAGCCGAGAGCGAAGTTAGTTGCTCAGACTCCAGACACTTGCCGATAGCTGGATGAACGAGGGTCCTGGACCAGATAGTGATCAAATCGTATAGCGTGGAGGGCTGTCGAGCCCATCCTTCATCATGATAAATCTCTACCAGTGAAGCACTGTGGGAGATAATGATGAACGAAGTCTTTGCTGCCTGCTTGCTGGTATCGTAGAGGAAGGAACTGAAAGGGAAAAAGACCCGGCTGGACGGGCGGTGTGGAGGTTGCACCCGCCTCCGGGAGGCATGTGTAAGTTGTTTCTGAAAAATGTCAAAATTCAGATCATCATGAAGAGGCAAGGAATATGATCTCACAAATGATAATGCCAAAGTCAACGCTAAGAGTACACATCCGGGCTACGAGATGATACAGTAGCCGCCAGAAATCGAGCCCCCATCGTACGCAAGGTGCTCAAAATTGACTGGAACACCGTCAGTAGGACGAGAACTTTCATGCTGAGTGGTCTCCGCCAAGTTAGAGGTGTCGATGTCCTCAGAAGCGAGAGACGGTAGTAAGTCGAGGGTGATTGGAAGGAAAGAATCCGACATTGCAGTTATTTCAGTGGGCAGTGAGGGTGGATAGAGTTCGAGATGGTGGCAGCAGGGGATTGCTGAAGAGATGGAGGTAAAGCAAGGGTATGCGAGGGAATACCTGGGCGGCGCATTTTATAAACAACCAGAGGAACAATGTGCGGGTAACCGCAAGGGAAACCGGATTTGGGGAACAAAGGTATAAGTTTGTTTGGTCTTATTTGTGCAGCGGCTAATGCCAAGTGGTGGGAAATTTTACTTCTCCATTTGGAAGGGACGAATTTGGCAACAATGGGAAAGACGCCCTTTGTCTGAGGCCGTAACAATAAAAACTCGAACTCTGAAGATCTTTGCCTGTGAGTCTTTTTTTCTCATCGCATCTCTTTCACCTTCCATCACCTCCTCTCTCAAAGATGGTCTCAAAGGATCCTACTTACCCTCTCTTTCCTATATTCGCCTTCCTTGGTTTCATCCTTAGTCTCGTTCCCCTGCCATGGCATCTTCAGGCTTGGAACTCTGGCACTTGCGCATTCATGCTATGGACAGCAGCGGCGTGTCTGGTCACTTTCGTCAACTCCGTTGTCTGGCATAACTCGTTGCTCAACGTAGCACCAGTCTGGTGTGACATCTGTGAGTAACCAGTATATGTCGTCGCAATCATATCCTGACTATGTCTCTTTAGCCACTCAAGTTGTTTTGGGGGCTGGTGTCGGCCTTCCCGCTTCTGTTCTTTGTATCAGCCGTCGACTATACAAGATTACCTCCGTGCAAACCGTGGCTATCACCCGTGATGATGTTCGTACAATTTTTGCACTATATCTGTACTTCCTAGCTAACCTGTTCACCAGAAACGACGGGCCATTTACATCGACCTTGCCATTGCATTAGGAATTCCGGTACTAGTGCTACTTCTTCGTATGTTCATTTACACTATATCTTCTTCCAATGTCTGACAGAAAGCATTGTAGACATCGTCGTGCAACCTCATCGTTTTGACATACTGGAAGGTGTTGGATGTGTTCCAGTCACATACAATACATTGCCGGCATATTTTCTATTTTACATGTGGCCAATATTGCTGGGCTTGGTATCTTTGGGCTTCTCAAGTACGTTTGCTACCGTGTCGTTTTGCTTCCACAAGTTAATGCTCTTTTAGCCATGACATTACGATCTTTCTACCTACGACGACTCCAATTTGCTCAAATTTCCCGCTCCAACTCAGCACTCAATCCCAGCCGATATTTTCGTCTGATGCTTTTGGCCATGATCGATATCCTCTGTACCATACCCCTCGGCATCTACACCATCTTTGGCCTTCTCAGGGGTCTTGATTTAGCGCCATGGATTTCATGGGCAGACACGCATTTCGACTTTGGACATGTCGGGCTTTACCCAGCACTCATCTGGCGTAACAACAAGAATCTGGTCACCGCTATAGAAACCAATCGTTGGCTTCCCGTTGCTTGCGCACTTGCCTTCTTCGTTATCTTTGGCTTTGCTGAGGAAGCTATGAAGAACTATCGCCGAGCCTTCTGGTTCCTGGCCAAACCGCTTGGTTTCACACCCGAGAAAAAGAAAATTTCTATTCCTTCGTCAGTATCTGTCTCTACGCCTCTCTTTTCATCCTCATGGCTAATCTATCTCTCCCTTCTCTCCAGCTTCAAACCCGAAAACCGCAAACCCAAAAACAACGCCGACGCCAAAGATCCCAAGGATTCCACAGACGCCTTCCCCACCTTTGCCCGAGGTAAAACCTCAACCTCCTCTGACGACACCGCTCGTAAAGGCAAGGGCAAAGACGGCAAAGGCTCTAGTTTGCGCCCGGCTATTGGCCTCAACACTTTTATGGAGAAGCACAAGGATTTCGTGGTTCCCGCCACCATTACCAGTGGTTCTATGTCTCATGACTCGTCTCCAACGTCGGCGTCGCCGAGCTCGTCTGCGCCACCTGCGTATACACCTGGACCTGGTGACTATGCTCATGGGCGTAACCATGCAGACGAAAAGCATTCCAGGCCTGCCAGCAGGTCGTCCTTCGCTTCTATGGCTGTATCAGAGACTCTAGCGGGGTCGCCTTCGTCTCATACAGGGTCTTTCCTTTTCGTGAATTTACCTGATTCTCCTCGTTACGATACTCCTCGTCTTCCTGATGAAGCGTACCAAGGACACCAGCAGCACGGGAGCAGCGCCTACGAGAGGTCTCATACGCCTGATACCCCATACACGCCAAACCCCTACTCGTATACTGACTCTATATACTCTATGACTTCCAATGTGTCGGCAACGTCTTGGGCTTCTCATCACGGTCACCATCAGCACCACGACGAAGGGGAAAGGCATAGTCGACATACCTTTGGTACCACCTCCGATCATGAAGACCCCCACCACATCTCCATCTCTGACGCATATCCCGCTTCGGAGATTCCTTCGCCCTCATCGAGGGTGTCGAGGTTGCCTTCGGTGATTGTTATTGGGAAGCCGGATGTCGATGTCGATGACGAGGACGAGGAGGGTTCGGATTATGGATCCGATACAGATGTGGATTTGGAAAAAGGACAACATGGACACGGAGTGTACTCTCACACGTATACTCAAGGTTCCGGATCCGCGTCTGCGTCTACATCGTTACCATCGATGTCGGTGTATCACTCTGCTACTGCTTCTGCTTCTACCCTTACCCCCGTCAATGGAACGACTAGAGCCCCGACACCTATGCCCCCGATGTCTTCCATGCACTCTGTACACCCTGTCCCATCCTCGTCCACTCTATCCTCGACTTCCTCGTCATCGTCGTCGTCGACATCGAAGCTGAGACAGATGAATCAACGCTTATTTGGTTCATCTCCTAGTCCGGGTCAGCATGCAGGTCATGCCCCCTCTGGATCAGTCTCAGGGACGCCGATACAGATTATGGTGCAGGTGCAGACGAGGACGGATAGGATGAGTCACGGTGGGACGATAACTTCCGAGTGATGAGTCGTCTTCGAGTCTGGGCTTTTTCTATTATACATACATCACACATTCACGTCCAAAAAAACGTCTGGAAATTGTCCGTGACGATCTAATCCTCATTCTCATGATTGTTTGTTTCATTTTTATTATATGTATCCATACTATCCATTCTCCTCAATCTGTTTCTGTTTCTCGCTTCTGCTTCTGTTTCTGCTTCTGCCTCCTCACGACAGATATGTTCCCCACCAACGCTCATGGACCTGCGGTCTATTCCTCTTACTCGTTCTTTTACCAGTCTGCTGTTTCTGCCTCTTTCGCCCTCAAGGACTGTCAACGCTCTTTTACGGTCTCCTCTGTCTACTCTGACATGACTTTCTGACTCGAATATCCCTATCCCGACTTACTGTATTCATAGTCTTATCATCTCATCTATGGCATTCTACGTGTCTGCGTTCTACGTTCCACGATCTACTTACCCAGTTCTATCTCATCCTGGTCTTTCTCATACCATATACTGTTACATACGTGCTCCGAGTATCCTTGGTGATCTTTGGTGAGCTCATACGACTAGATAAATCATAATTGTACCTTTTCGGTTTGCTAAGCAAACCTCTTATCTGTATTTATTAGCTAAAAGAAATAAAGATCTACATCCCTCAAAAGAACTGTGTTGCTATTACCGTTCTGTGCACTGTGCAATGTATAAATTGCTTGTCTGGGCTGAGTTAACGCAGCGACGTCGGACGCGACGCGGCGCGTCGGGACTTTCCACGTGATCTCTTACTTTCTGTTCTGGGTATGTCTTTCCCAGGCTCTGTGGCTTGTTCTCAAACCGCGATGACGCGCCAGACGATGTAGATTCTGCTCGAGATGTGCATTCGTTCCAGCTCGATTCCAGCTTCTGCTTCTTCACTTACGTCTGACCTAGGGAAGCTTCAGGAAACTCCAATACAGAGCATGAAGTCCATACTACCGTCAAGTGTTCATCAGACCCGTTTCATTACGTTCCCAGTGTTCTTCTCTTTGGTGGGATAACGATTTTACGCTTTGCCAAAGTATGTACTATCAGCATTTCCGAGGCTTTCTCTCACTCAACGCTGTCTCATGATGGCGGCATTGTACTGTAGTATTTCGACCGTAAGTTCGCGTAACGCGTCACCCACCCCCCACGAACTTGGTCAAAAACGCTTTTCGTAACGCATAACGAAGGGATTTTTGGGTGCCTTCTTACCATAAAAGGGTCGTGGGAGCGCCGGCTTCGCCGGCACCCTTCCTAATATGGTAAATGAACTTGATGCAGACTAAAGAGATCGCGTAACGCTCAATATCGACGAACTTACGGTCGAAATACTACAGTATAACAACGATATCGATAACTATAGCTTCTTGTCCTTGTCCTTTTTCCGTCTTCAATGCATTGGCTTTGCATCGATAGTACAGGTGTAGCTCGCTGTAAAACTCCAAACACTTGCAATTCTGCGCTTTTGATCGGAGTTCGAGGTCGAGGTACGAGTGGTTACTTGGCGACATTGCTGCACCGCTGGTTCTCATTTCTTCTCCTTGTTCCTTCTTCGCTTTGTACAATGTCTTGATGCAACTTGGGACTTTTTTTGTGGGCGAACAGCCGTACTGATGAGGGCATAACTCCGTCGATGGACCGTTATCGCGTTACCCTCGGCGTCCGCCGTTGTTTGAACATTTTCTCATGGCGGGACCGAGACCGAAGACTGTGAGTCCTCGACGCAGCCAAGTCGACAATAACTCATACCTATATCCCCAGGTGCTTATTGTATTAAGCTCCACGGGCCTCTTTTTATGGGGTTAATACCAAAATTACCAGTAAGTGATCCAGATGAGTGATCCAGCTTGACATGCCTATTTTTGAATAATCCTCTCGCTCGCCGTTGTCTTCTGACGGCGAGATTGTATTACGACTCCGGCCTCCTTGTCCTTGTCTTGTTTCTGGCTTCATATTGAGTTTTCATTGATACAACGTAGCTCGAGCCTCGGACCGCAAGGGTGATCATGAACAATTCAAAATCTGCGACTACCGAGCGTGATCCGGGTGGACAGTGGCGTAAAACACCTAGAGTCTTCGATTCCTCCCTTCTTGCGAATCGTCTTGTGTCGTAAGTATAAACGTGGTAAGCTGCTTCAAGTTCGTCTTCCTCCCCTGAATCCTCTTGTGAATCCGAGGCGCAGAGAGCCACGCAGAACATGAGGCATGACGATCATGAAGATAGGTGCGTAAGATAAAAATGCAATTCGTCTGATGATGACTGGCAGCAATTCTTACATACTACGCCGCACAAGACATTTGCAACTTTGCTTGACGAGAAAGTCCAACGTCTTATTGACATATCGTTCCTTCTACAGAGCTGAATGTACTGTCTGCGCAGATCCCGTATCTGACAGATTCTTCCGTGCACCCTGCAATCATGTATACTACGTAGAGTGCCTCGAAAACCTCATAAATTCCTGGCAGCAACATTGTAGAGTAAGTAGTATGATACTACAAAGCATTATGATCGTCTGTGGCACGCAGTGCCACAATTCTGCTACGGTCCCCAATCAAAGGTAAAAACCGTACTCTCGTGAAAATCCGTAGTCGAGGCGTCTAAAAACCAGAGATATCAAGCTTCAGAAGCTGGTTTGATCTCTCTCTTCTTCCAGAACAGCCAGATTTTGAGAAGATCCTACAACATAACATGACTGGGGCATCAACTTCCATCAATTAGAGTTCATACCTCATGCGTTCCGAATATAAGAACCGCAGCGGTTGGAACTAGCGCAAAAGACGTAGATATCAAGTCTGAAAGCCGAGGAAACATCTTCAACTCACAGCAAGCGAGCACTATATTGAGGTCTGCAAGACCATTATCTGGATCTTTCATGAGAATCACAAGGAGGAATAGAAGGCCTGTCCTGTAAATTATCTCGGCGCTTCATTTTCATAGACAGGGCACCTTGAAGGTCGGACTTACACGACTGAAATCAAACCGAAAACCGAAAAGAGCGTAACCCGGATGAACATTGATCGGAAAGCTCTGGCACCGGTGCGCAGGACCGAGGAACGTTTCCTGAGCCGCCAATAGATGATAACTTCAGCCCCAATCAACACGAATGAATCAGTCAGAATGATGGGTAACTCGGAGTAACTATTATTGAAGGGCCTACCATTGAGTACCAGGACAGGAACAAGGAAGGACACCACAAGTGCAGCAGTTAACCTTCCCCTGAGATAGCTTTTTCAGTTCGCATTTAAGGAAATTTCGAGATGGACACAAACGGTATGATTGTCTCCAGACTGCAATAGGATATCATCGAGAAGTGAGTTTCTTCCAGCAGTAGTCCAACCTTTCCATCCACCATCAATATCGCAATCAACAATTAGGAAGACGGGAGATGATCTTACCATCAGTGATACGACCATAACGATGAAGAAGACACCATAAGGTAGGAGCAAAATCTGTTCTCCCCTATCAAAAGGCCCGAAATGAGGCAGAACATCACTCACCATCAAGTTCCAGAATCGTCCTCCCTTGATTCCTTTTCCAGTCAGGCTGGTGTAGACGTTGAAGTAAAGCTAGACGACAATGATCAGTACCCAAGGTAAAGATGACGATTGGGCCCGCAGTCTTACTTGAACGACTAAGCATAATGTCGCCCCAGCAGCGCTGAAAATAATACGAATTAGTATCCTGGAGATATCTAGTATTATATCGGAGCTCACTAGGGAGGGGCAGCGTATGTCAAAGACGCTTGCGTCAAACATAACGCAAAGGGAGGCTCGCGGTTATGATCTTGTCCAGCAAAAAACAGCAGCAGATACGATGTGCAAAAGACCATCCAGGAAATAAAGAAGTTGTACCATGTCATTTGCCGTCCCACAGAAGAGAACTGCGCTGTGAAAAGAACGGCAACAGACCCTATAAGGCCGATTACCTGGAGGGCAAGAAAGACGGGGAGGCGAACACCGAGATCGACAAGGTGCTCTGGACCTGGGGACAAATCAATGAGCAACGCTAGTAGCCTGTCGGACGAGTGCTTGCTTTATACCTGTGGATGCTTCATAGATATCCATAGTCCGCAGCTGAAAAGCCATCGACGGGGGCAAGATACGTAAGGATCGGCTCTGCCGACTTTGGGGGCGCGGAAAAGTGCTAATAGCTGTCCTGGGTCGGTTGCGTGAATTCTGCGTGCCACTCCTGCGTGCCACCTGCGTGCCAGTACCTTACCTGCGTGCCAATTAGCCGACCCCGGAATTAGGCGAGCTGCTGCGACGCTCCTGTCCCCATTAGGGGTGACTTCCACAATCAGGCACGTAGGCCTGATCGCAGTCCGTCCATCCACCCACTGTCTATTTATCTGTAGTATATGTACATGTATAGGATGTATGTATGTAAATACTTTTGTAACGAGGTGTAGTTTACTAGTACATATATCTAGAAGTGAGCAAGAACCTCGAGAAATCTCGACTTATAATCAAATTGAATTAATTCTGCTCCGACGCTCTGATACTCCTATCCCCATTAGGGGCGACTCCACAATCAGGCACGTAGGCCTGATCGCAGTCCGTCCATCCACCCACTGTCTATTTATCTGTAGTATATGTATAAATTGGATACATACCTTAACGCACTTTAAGGGAAAAAGCAGATCAAGGACGGTCCGTGTGGTGTTGGTTTTTAAATCACTAGAACAGCCGAAATTTCAAATGAATATGATTTGTTGACTCAGCGACAAGTAAACGGGTCATGTATTGTCCTTATACTGCCCAAGTATCAGTTTTGATAACTCTGGAGCTGGAACGCAAGTGGCACATATTATAATTCTATCTATTATGGCGCAAATATTATTTTCGACGCGTTGGGGACTGGCACGCAGATGGCACGCAGGTGGCACGCAGGTATATGTGACCTGCGTGCCGGCCCGATCGATCTGCGTGCCACCCGATCGATCTGCGTGTCATCCGATGGCTCGGAGTGTATGTCGACAGGCCTGCGTGTCAGTTTTTGAACACAGGAATCGACTTGAAAAGCTCATCTTGGATTGAAAATCAAGGTGTAGTACTCATAGTTGATGATACTAGGCTCAAGATACATTATTGAGATAAAATTTAGGCCGAAATGAGCCCTTGGAGGCATTATTGATGGTAGTGAGCTATACATAACACTGTATTCCCATCCGAAATCGAAGAATAAACATTACTAAACGTTCATGTCCTGCAAAAGAAGTGAAATTGTGCTCATCTACAAAACTTAAATACATGGTACTTATATACGAGTGACACGCAGGCACGCAGGTACTGGCACGCAGGCACGCAGGCACGGCACGCAGAATTCCACATACCGGTCCTGGGTATGTACGAAACTTGAAAGAGTGTATGAAGTAGGCAGTGTGGAGGTGTAGGAGCTTTAAGTTACTACACTTCCACCCACAGAGAATGGGTGATATATATACTAGCTTGGAATAGTGAACGTTGGCTGCTGGAAGGCCATGCTGATAGTAATGCCAACATCAGGCGAAGTAGATAGTACTCCACAGTCTCTATTGGTGAAGCAAAACTGAGGTCAAACATTATGGCACGGCGCGGCTAGAATTTGGCTAGGATAAGGAATTACCAGACCATTCAATCCTCCGTGGCGTTAATGAAAAATGATCTCTACGAAGAAAATGTTCAGGTAGATACTGGCCCTTTAATCCCTGAAGATCTGAGCAGATCTGAGCCTCAACGCACGTTGTTGATAGTGTCAAGTTGATATGGCTGAGCGATCCTCTGCGACCTTGATGCCAAGCTGATGGAGAATATGGCTCGGAATTTGATAGAAGCCGGTACCGAACAGTTGACAGCGCTCATTTAGCGCTCGCCATTCCTTTGGGCCTCGTCATTGCCACACGCAGTGGTGGCCCACATCTCCTTCATCTTACTTGACATCGAGGTACAGAAGGTTCTTTTTTCCCCCCTTTCAGTTCAGTTCCTCTTACGTGTTGAATTGGCGCATTCAGTTGCAGCCATCAACGTCATCTATGTAGAACAATAGTAGTAGTTATAAATAGAACAATAAGATTATATAGACAATAAATGTAGTATGACAATAGTGTACGAAACTAGCATTGTGCTATCAAGTACAATAGAATCTTATTGTTACTCTAGTATTAGTTTACATATATTTGTACCTCCTCAAAGGTATATAAGGACTCGTAGATAGTCCTCCAAATAACAAGTTTTATACTTAACTCTCATCGCTCAATAAGCCTCTTACAAGCCTTACAAGCTACTCTCTATCCACAGGTAAGTTGCGTAGTTGCCACTGCGTTTAGTAGTGTACAGGACCGTACCATGCCTGCTTAACAGGTTATGGGCCCCGAAGGCCCTTGGGAGCGCCTTCAATGGCTGCAAACCATAGACTTCGCATACTACCTGGATGGCGCCTTCATGGCAGCCTGTGGCGCCCTTTGTGGCAGCCTGCGTCGCCTTTAATGGCTTGACGATACGTCCAACAGCGCAGGACTTACGTCCAGCTGCAGTTGTTGACGATCTAGGGGAGTAGTCACTGTCATGGCACGTTCATTGCTGCCTCTCTTCACTTTCGCATGGCACATTTATTGCTGCCTTCTTATGCTGCATATGGATAAATGCTGACAGTTGACCTTCCCCAGAACTTATCAAACATGTCTTCCAACGTTTTGATGACCACTGTCCCTGTCTTCTCTGGTGTTGATTTCAACATCTGGGCTGACATTCTTCTCTCCTGGCTCCAGGTCACTGGACTTAGTTCAGTCCTTGGCTCTGATCGCCCTAGCGACGCCACCGTGAGTTCTGTCTCTCCTCTATCTGCTGCAGATACGGCAGCTCAAGCTGAGGCTATCACGGCGGCTCTAAAGAAACAGGCCGACTGGGATGAGAAGAACAATAAGACCATTGGATCAATCAAGCTTCGTCTTTCTCCTGCTATTCGTCAGAAGACACTCGGTATGACTAGTGCCAAAGAAATTTGGACTACTCTCAAAAATACCTACGGGAAACCTGGTGTTTCCGCAGTCTACACCGACTTTAAATGTGCCACTTCCATCACCATTCCTAACGACGCTAATCCTAGTGCTACGATCGAACTTATTCGCATGCACTTCGATAGGGTTAGTGCCGCTGGTATCTCTACTGATACTACCGACTCCACAACTCCAAACGTTTCCATTACGAAAATCCCCAATTTCCTCATAGTCATGTTCATCATATCGAAACTCCCTCCCAGATATGAGTATATCATCAATCAATATACTCAATTATCTATCTCACAAATCGACAATCAAGATCTTGATGAACTGCAAAGCGAGATTGTCAATGTCTGGGAATCTCGCCAAGGGGCTTTGAAAGGAAAACCACAGGCCAACCGTCTTTCAGCTGTCAAGCGAAAGGACGGTAATCCTAGTTTCCAACAGCAGCAGCAGCAGCGCCCTAGTGGCAGCAGCAGCAGCGCTAACGGAGATAATAAAGGAAAAGGCAAGGGAAAGGGAAAGGGCAAAGCTCATTTCCGTCGAGGAGGTCGAGCTGGAAAAAACGAACAGGCCAAGAGACAGGGCCAGGCACATCTCGTGCATGGGGATATGTCTCCCATGATGCACACAGTCACCTTTGTCGACACGCCCGCTGCAGTTGATTCCCGTACCAAAAGAGCTATCAATCTTGCACGTGATATTGGCGTGAGACCATCTGACCGATTCAGATGCCGATATGGGATGCGCTCAGGAAGAAGATGCCAGTTGGAACGAGGACACTCTGGTGAACACCTCGGAACTCGGAAGTGTGTTTGGCTCCACAACGATGGAGTCAGGTGTAAAGGTACCGCAGGACACAAGGACCCCTGTTCCACTTATCGACCGTCTTGCCTCGGATCCTGCTGCCGAGATAATGGAGTGCGGAATTCACCTTGGGGAGAGATTCCAGAATCCCAAGGACCCTCTCCACATCTATGGGGAAGGAGCAACTCCATTCTGAGCAGTAGTGAATGCCTGTGCATCAACAGGCACTCTTTCTCTGGTCCAACGCGAGATGCAAAGTGGCTCACTGCCTGCACATCCCAGTGGCATGACCACTCAGTCCTTACCCTCCAGTCGTGTTGCAAGCCCAACACCTGGAACGACTTCAACGGGATGGGAATGGCTAACTCCTCATCTCGAAAACGAGGATGGAAGGTACGACGAGCTGCTCGATTGGCAGAGAGACGCAACAGTCGGACTAGGAGGAATGGAAATGGAGGAGGAATTACCATCCAGGGTCCTGACTCCGAGTTCAATGCCAGAACTCCGGAGCATGTCTCCGAGCCTATCTGGCACCAGCGACCTCGAGTATATGTCGACTCCGCGATCGCTCAGCAGGATGAGCCACTCTACAGATCCCGGAGAGGCAACTTCGTCAGCGAGTATTGCCGCAGTAGGGGCATGGTCAGACGGAATTCCAAGTCCAAGACCTTCTACACCCGCCATGGTTATCGGCAGTGCCGCAAATAATTATGGTTGGTCCCTAGACTCTGAGGTGTCTGGCATGGACAACGGTTATCTCAGGTCAGATCTCACTTCAGATCTTATGAATAAAAGTACTGATGCGCTTTTTCCAGCAGCTCGTAATATGGAAGCAGGTTCTTCATGTATATATTTATTACATACCGCTCCTCTGGGTTTAACAACCCCTTTTATTTATAATGAACTGTACACTAGCCCTGGCGGCAACAATAAATATTTATGTGCCTGTGGCACTTTGTTTTCATTATGCCAGAAGTGTAAGAAGAAGAGATCTAATACTGTCAAAATCCACTTTGGTGATGGATGGTTACTTGACTCTGGAGCATCAGCGCATTTTACGTTCGACATCAATGACTTTGTTGAATTGAGTTATATAAAACCAATTCCAGTGAAAACTGCCAATGGATTCACGAATATTCGTGCATCTGGAACAGTCCTGATCTCTCAACGTAAAAGAGTTATGAAATTAGATCTGGTCTATTACATTCCCGATCTAAATCAACGACTCTTATCTGTCGGTCAATTCTTAAATGACAACATGCTTATGCGCGGTAACTCCGATCATATCACCATTTCGAGAAATAAAACATTCTTGACATTCTCAAAGCGTATACCGGAAGAAACGCTATACTATCTTCCACACAAGTCGAAAATTGTCGCTTCTAAAGCCAATCTTTTGATTTATCTTATCAACTACGAGATCTTACATCGTCGTATAGGGCATCCCTCTCGTGATGTTCTAAAACATGTCCGACAACACACCCTTGGCACTCCTGAATTCATCATTCTGAAGGAGCTTCCTTTGTGCAAAGGCTGTCTTGAAGGCAAAACTCCCAAACAAGCTTACCCTCCTAACCAACGACGTGCTACTCGTCCTTTCCAAATTATCCATACGGATTTGAAGGAATTCCCCACGATCTCTTACCACAAGTACAAGTATATAATCGTCTTCTTTGATGATTACACTTCAGATGCTTGGGTATGATTTCTTAAAGACAAGATACAACCACTAACTGCCACTCGTCAGTTCCTTGCGATGGTAGAAACTCAATATAAGACGAAAGTCGAACAGTGGATGTCTGATATGGGTGGTGAATTCATCAAAGGCACCTACCGAGAAATGTTACTTGAGAAGGGTATTAGAATCCTTAAAAGTGCACCATCCATTCATCAACAGAATGGTCGAGCGGAGCGCTTTATACGCACCCTAATGGATAAGGCACTGGCAATGATGAAACTAGCATGTCTACCTGAATCTTGGTGGGAATATGCTGTCTGTCATGGATTGTATGTCTATCGACGTACTCCCTTACGACAACACAAATGGATAACTCCATTTGAAATGCTTGAAAAGGAAAAACCACGTATCGATCATTTGCGAGTTTTTGGCTGTGGAGCTTATGTCTTTAAACCCGAGGAAACTCGAAAGAACAAACTCGCTTCCAAGTCAGAACTCATGACGTATCTTGGTGTAGCACCAGGAGAACGTGGAAATCTTTTCATGCGTACAAACAATGCGGAATTTACATCCCTGCAAGCCGTGTTTGAGGAAGACTTCTTTCCTCGATGTAAAACTCAATCTCATGGTTCGAAACAACTTCCTATTGAGTTGTCGCAAAGCGATGACACTCCTCCACCACAACCAATCCCTGACGATGATGATGAAGATTTTGATCATCGTCCTCCTCGCATCCCTTCCATAAGGAGACCTGATCAGCTTCGTGACGACGAACCTGAACAGGATCCACCGCCTTCGTCCCCGGATAGTGACTTAGAATCAAGAAGGCCTATAACGCCACCTCCAAGGGAGACACCACATCCTGAGGCACCTCGAAAAGTCACTAGACCAAGACGGGATTACAGAGAACCAACACGTCGAAGCGAGCGTGTTAGTGAACCAAACAAACGGTACGGAGATAAACACCCTGTACAAGTTACACGCGATCTTGAACCTCAAATCGCAGCTGATAAAAGAGCGGAAGCAAAAGCTAACGCAGAGAGAGACGCTCGGAAAGAACACTGATGTCAACAAGCTGCAGAGCAACAGGTTCCCGGACCTAGTTCTGCATCTGGAAGCACACCCCAGGGGGAGCAGCAAGCCGAGAGTGATGACTCTGCATGCCCTGAATCAGAACATATGGCAGAACCATGCCAGGAAGGGGGAGTATCTATAAACTTCTTGCTTATGCAGGCAGTTGCTCCTGGAGAAATCGATTCCCACTTGCTTATTCAGAAAGTTACTTCGAAGAATGATGGGAATCAACCGAATGTTCGTAATATTCGCAAATGGACATTCAAAGATATTGCACTCTTACCTAAAGATGTGCAGGAGGAATGGAAAGTCGCTTGCCGCGAAGAACTAGAGGCTCTTCGCAAGCGCGACACCTATGAATTGGTCGAAAGACCTACAGATAGGAAAGTCATCAAAAACCGATGGGTCTTCGACATCAAGTCTGATGGTCGTAAAAAGGCAAGACTCGTTGCAAAAGGTTTTTCACAGATCGAAGGCATAGACTTTGATCAAGTATATTCGCCTGTTGTTCGATTTGAGACTGTGCGCTTAATCTTCGCTTTAGCTGCACTTAAGGGTTGGCACGTGTCCGATGTCGACGTCCGATCAGCCTATTTATATGGCTTACTTGATGAAGAAATCTATATGGAACAACCAGAAGCCTTTAAAGAAAAGGGACAAGAGCATAAAGTCGTCCGGCTTCTTCGTGCTCTTTACGGACTCAAACAAGCAGGACTTGCATGGTGGAAAAGTCTTGATAAGTCCATGGCGGAACTTGGTTTTAAACGAATCATTTCCGATGCCGGAATCTTCATTCACAAACGCTATGACGCCAACAATGATCTTATTGAAAATTCTATCGTTATTGCCGTAGTCTATGTGGATGACGCTCTATTCTGTGGAGCTAACAAAACCTTAGTCTTACGACTCAAAGGAAACTTTATGAAGAGATGGGAATGTAGGGATCTAGGCGATGCCAAAGAATTCCTTAGGATGAGAATTACCAGGAAAGGCAGCAAGGTCTCTTTAGACCAGTGCGCTTATCTGGATAAAATCCTAGAGACATATGGAATGCAAAATGCAAAAGTTTCTGCTACCCCATTACCCACCAATTATCACCCTCTTCCTCTTCCAAAAGACGCTCCTGTCAACTATACTCTTCGTCAAAGTTATCAGGAGATAATCGGATCCTTACTCTATTTAATGTTAGGAACACGTCCTGATATCTCCTTTGCTGTCACAAAACTTGCGCAATTTGCTGCAAACCCCTCACAAGAACACTACAATAAGGCGAAAGACATTTGCCGCTACCTCGTTGGCACTAGAAAATATGCTCTTGTATACAACGGTCGAGGGGGTGAAGGCTTATCAGCCTATACAGACTCCAATTGGGGATCAGATCCTGGATGTCACAAATCTCAAACTGGCTTCTTTCTACAATTAGCCCAAGCACCATTTAGCTGGACGTCTAGACAACAAAAAACCGTTGCCCTATCTTCGACTGAAGCTGAATACATGGCACTTAGTGACTGCAGTCGACAAGTATGCTGGTTCAAGACTCTTCTCAGTGAAATTGAATATCCTCTCCACGCTATTCCAATTTACAGTGACAATCAGGGATCAATTTTTATTGCATCAAACCCTGTCACAGATAAGTGAACCAAGCACATTGATATTCGATATCATTTTGTTCGAGAAAAAGTCATCGACGAGACAGTCAAGTTATTCTTCATTGAAGGAAGCAATAACCCTGCAGATCTACTCACTAAAGCTCTAGATCGAGTAAAGTTTGAGAAATTCAGGAAACAATTAGGACTTCAGTTTTATAATTGAAGAAAGTCCTATAAATCGCATCGAAAATATCGAGACACTGGATCCCTTCCTTCCATGGCTGCTTACAGCACCTACCTATGCTTACACGCACTACTGTGCTGCTTAGCAAGGGGGAGTGTTGAATTGGCGCATTCAGTTGCAGCCATCAACGTCATCTATGTAGAACAATAGTAGTAGTTATAAATAGAACAATAAGATTATATAGACAATAAATGTAGTACGACAATAGTGTATGAAACTAGCATTGTGCTATCAAGTACAATAGAATCTTATTGTTACTCTAGTATTAGTTTACATATATTTGTACCTCCTCAAAGGTATATAAGGACTCGTAGATAGTCCTCCAAATAACAAGTTTTATACTTAACTCTCATCGCTCAATAAGCCTCTTACAAGCCTTACAAGCTACTCTCTGTCCACAGGTAAGTTGCGTAGTTGCCACTGCGTTTAGTAGTGTACAGGACCGTACCATGCCTGCTTAACATTACGGTGAAGTACAAGTATCTTCACGCTCGCTCGGAGGTCTACGTGTAACGTTAGCCAATTACTCTGTCGCTTCATGCAATGGTTTTTCTCAATGGGATGGACTAGGCTCGGTTCCATCCGTTCTTTTCAAACTCCGGCTAGAGTTCGACAGAACAGCTGGTACAGCCCTTTGCATACTGTTCTACTATTTACCACCATCCGGTTTTTCTGAAATTACAGCGCTGGAATTCACTCTTACTCTTCGATTTTGTACTCGTTATAAAGTGTGGCTTCTTTCACATTGCCTGATATGACCGTTGGAAGCACATGTTGTGGAACAGCGAATATTTTCGCGACGCAAGTGCAAATTTGGCTGAAACTGGGTACCTGGCCACTTGCTCTAGCCCAGCAACGGAAAAACCTGCTGAGATCATTATAACTCATGTTATATATACCTTTTGCATATAGAACTATGCTGAGTATAAAAAGTTGCGGAATGGTACAGTCGTCGTTGAGTTGTGCTCACCAGAAGTGTCGTTGTCGAGCATGGGAAGCCCAATTAAGGAAAATGCGTCATCTTGGAATTTCGGCCCCTCCTTTGACAGGTATCTCACGCACCAGTTACTGACGCTGAATAAGCTCTTTCATCAGTGTGCACTGGTCGGTAATCCATCTACCAGACATCCCAAAGCCAGACCAATGGTCATAGAAAAGGAGATAATCGGCAAATGGCCAGCTTCCCAGTGTGACCAGCTTCTTGGTAGAAAATAGTACAGGTCGCGGTCCAAGGGGGGTCCGGGATTGTGGACCGGTACACTCCGGAGGTCGGTCGGTCGAGTGGTCGAAGCCACTAAAAAATTTTGGTAACTCAAAATTTTTAAAGGCTATGAGGACGAAATCTGTATATTCTAAGTATTCCGAATGTTATAAAGATGCATGAGACCCATAAAACTCAGAAAATGCCTTTCAACACTACGAAATAGCAGTAGTTCTTGAGTTGTCGTCATATGTATTGGGACCCAACGCATCGCGCTGACATATTATTTCATTCTGATTGGTGGAAATTTTCAACAGACCAATTGGCATCTGCACGAGGTCTCTTTTGAGCGCGTTGGAACTTGGAAGCATGATAGACTCAGACGAAGAACTCCCAGACCTTACTACTGTGAGTCTTCATTCAGTGTAAACTCCGTCAATTATATCACTCAATCTATACTATAGATTCCCATCATCAATCGACATGCGAAATGTCCCCGGTGTGATACAAATGTTAATGTCAGCAATGCTGGGATTGGCTTCCTGTCTAATGTGCATCTTAAAAGTCAAAAATGCAAGAAGAACTGTACAAAGAAGAAAGATGCAGCCGTTAAACCAAAACTGAATACAATCCTCGGATACCTACAACCAAAGGCAACACCAAATCCTTCCATCGTCTCTTCTCCTCTCCCAATTGCCTCAGGGAGCACCACCCCATCTGTTCCTATACCATCACCACCACTGGCATCAGTAACAGAGACTCCTGTAAAAACAGTCCCCAGCGAGCCAATCTTCTTGACAAGACTTCAGGAAAGCATAGCAAGGCTGCCCCCTACTGTCCCATTGGCAACCGACTCCGATAACTGCACCTGACGGACTAAGTGAAGTGGACGAACGTGTGGACGAGAATGAGCGAGTGTCATCAGCTGAAGAAACGAGAAATCAATTACAAGACACTGATACACAAAGACTGAGACATACTAAACGACCCCAAATTACTGAAGGACCTGATCTATTTGCATGTGTGTGTGGCGTGACAATTCCAGAAGAGCAGAGAGCTAGCAGAGAAATTGCGTGCTGTTCAAATGCGGACTGTATAACAAGATGGGTGAGTGCTTTATAGACATGTCATCTATGATACTGTACTTACCTCCATTGCCCAAGTACCATCTTTCGTGCCAAAATTTGGACACCATGGTGAGGTATGCAGGGGAGAGAAAACCAAGAGACGACGGCAGTAGTGACTCAAAGGCCTAGGCGGCACCGAAAATGACGTGTGTCTGCTTAGTAAGGTGGCAACCTTCCATATATGGCAGGAGCGCTCGGTCAGTCGAGCCTCAGACACTGTTAAAAAATTTTTAGGCATCATGTAATAAAATAAATTTTTTGACCCCCCTTGTCACAGTCTGTGGAAACCAGTATTTATTTACTCTATGTTTGTTCCCATACAAAAGACCCTGAAATGATGGGCTGACGTCAATTTGCATGGCAATTGTATAGGTGCAAACATAAATAAATAGGTGTTTCTTTTGAGAGTTCGTGACCTGTAGAACTAATATTTGACACAGCGGTTTGCCGCTTTGGAGACCTCCGATTCGGAGTACGCGAGTCCCTTGCCCGATACATCTGTTGCCATTACCCCCGTCTCATTTTAAACTCAATAAACGATCGAATTTCAAATCTACTTGATACCCCTGCCATCCAGACGATTAGGAGTATGACCAAGAGTGCTGAAGTTTCAGCGGATGCTCTTGGATCATAAGAATCCTCTGAATCGTCGACAATAGAGACTTGACTCTATCCTGCCTGCCTGCCTGCCACTCGCTCGATAATTTTTCGGTGAGTTATTTCTGCCAGACTGCCTCATTATCATATCTGACTCTACTTCTCAGAAACTTTCGTGAATTATATTAGTACTACAAGTACTTCATACCACATCTGCCTATTCACAAAATTTTCTGAGGTAAGAAGCTTATTCTGACAGAAATCTCTATCTCCTTCAAGATACTGACTAGTGACATCACGAAAAGTGCAAAAAAATGTCAGCGAATACCATTTCTGTTCAAGAATACAAGACCTTGAATGCTTCACAATTCTGGTGGTGCTTGACCAATGAAGATAAAGCATCAGGAGCCTGACAGCCTTGGTTATCCTCTGGTATTCTCTGGTATTCCCCTCACCAGTGAGATTGCCCAGGATATGGTCAGGCACAGGTCTGTCAGGGTAGTTGACATTGATATAGTCTGATATATCTTTTTATGCTGAGCTTTTCCATTAGTTGAAGGTTCTGTGTGAAAAGGTAGTTTCCACAGTGTCAAGATGCTCCCTCAATCTTCAGACATTTACTACTAAGGCTTTATTTTATGTATAACTACATATTCAGCTAGAAAGCAGCACAATCACTTGTAATACTACTTTAATTATACACACATATCTACTAGTCTACCATAACCTATATCGTATTTTGTCCACAGAGTCCAGACATTTCTTCTTTGGACCTTGTAGTTGTACAGGTGCATAATACAAGGATAACTGTGGTGACACATAGCCTATCAAAATGAAGAACCCAAGAATAGCCATACAAGGTACAAGTTACAATACAGAGTAGCCAATGTGCTCGACTTCATCATTTGCACCCTCCTCATTCTCATCACCTTCCTCCTCATCATCTTCCTCATCACTTGTCACCTCTTCCTCTACACCAATAATTCCCTGTACACCCAGGATTCCCTCTTCATCACTGGCAACTGCCATCTCTGCCTCATCAGCCTGACTTTCCTGTGGGGTATCCATATCCTCATCCTCCATATTTGCCATTGCTTTCACATACTTTCTGACGACCTCATCACGAAATGCACCTGTGGCTTTGTATGTACCAATGTGACCAACCCCCAGTCCTGTGTACCTCATGAATATGTCACGGTCTGCAAATCTACATACCATAAGGTCAATATCAATATAGTGAAGGACAAAGCACACACATGTTTATATTGTAATATCGCCAATCCTTGTCAGCTTCATCATTTCGTCGTGCAATTGATACAGATAGCAGAGATTTTGTTGTCTTCCTTGCAAAATGTGGAATAAGATGAACTGCACGGATGACATTTTTGGGATGGATGAATCCAAATGCATTTGGATCTGCAGAATCAATAAAGGAAAGACGGGGTAGTTGATTCTTAGAGAATCCATGAGCATATGATGTGTCAAGGGTATACCACCGAACCCAAAGGAATTCAATGAGCTTTGCAGGAGTGCCAATAGGATCTCTCTTGCTGAGAACATTGACATGAAAAATGCCCAAGACACGACAGTACCAATAAGGATGCTGCTCTTGTTCATCCTGTTTTGCTAAGACCATCACATCTGACCTTGTGCGAGGGTTGATAAAATCTTGATCCCGTTGTCGGTCATATGTTATAAAGTTTGTATGTAGTATCTTGTGTTCATACATCTTGTTATCCTGAATGATGGTTAAGTTTCGGTCTACTGGTGTGAATGTCAATGGATCTTCTGGGTGTCCAAGGGAAGTAAGAATGAAATTACGAAGCCTCAGTCCAAAGCCCTAGAGTTAATCATCAAAATATATTGTCATCAAAAGCTTTGGTGCATCATGTTGGTAGCTTTACTCACCTGAACAGCTTCATCATTGTGATGATTCTGCATAAATTGATCAATGGTAATGGGATAGCACTGACTCTCAGAAATGTGATAGGGTTTGTTGGGATTAGTAGGTGGCAGGGGGTCAGAGTCAGTCTCCTTCATGAGAGGAGTCTTCTTCTTGATCCAACGAAATTCCTGCTGAGCTATTGCCTCACTGTGACGTTTATGAGCATTCTGTTTTGAAATTTGAAAAACAAAATTTCTTTGATTGGTCCTGACATAGAAAATCTTGACAAGGCGATGTTCTTGCTCCCCCTAGCATCAGAGCTGTTAGCCAATTCATACTTGTGCAGAGGAGAGAAACCTACTATCTGAGTGCTGTAATTATCTGTTGTACCTTTGCGACGGATTGTTGGTGCATAGTCAGCTAGGGCATGGATTTTGTATGTGAAGAGGTTGAAATTTTTCTGTATCTTTCAGTGCCTTTTCTTCTCCTTTTTCTTTGCTTTTCCCTCATCAGCTGACCCGCTGTCCTTCTCATCTCTCTTTCTCTTTCCCTTTGGTTTCTTGGCCTTCTCCACACCTTTATTCTTCTCCTTTTTCTTGGCTTTCCCCTCATTACCTGACCCACTGTCCTTCTCATCTCTCTTTCTCTTTCCCTTTGCTTTTTTGGCCTTCTCCACACCTTTATCCTCCATATGCTTCTTTTTTCCTTTTGACTTCTTCTTGGGAACATCCTCACATCTCAATTCTTTTTCCCCCTGTTGTATTCCCTCAGCTACCTGCTTCTTCCGTTCAGCCTCCAAAGCTTCCCTCCGTTCACATTTGGTTCTCTCCTTTGGAGTCTCTACAGTTTGCATGCTATCACAAACTTGCTTCTTGAATGTTCTCAGCTGGATTCCCAATTCATGAGTAGCGCCTTCTAGGATTTTCAGGGTGGTTTCTGAATGTAAATGGAGCTTTGCAAGTGCATGCCAAGTTGCCATAGCAAAAAGCAGATCTTGAGTATGGTGGTCTATTTCTGGAGGAAAGAGTTGACAAAAGACTGAGGGGCAGCACTAAAAATATGTGAGAAATAAATTCAATGACAGAGAATAAATGTATATACCTGTAGTATAGCTTCATAATCCCGAGCTGCAATTCACTTCATACTTGTGGTGTCATCTGTGAAGCGACGAATGGTACATCTTCCAAAAGGTGGGCATTTCTTGAACCTGGAATCATTGATTGAGTAGATCTATCAAGAACTGCAATGTTATGAGACCTACCGCTTGTTTATGTCTGCAATAACTTCATCACCAAGACTATATGCAATCTGTACAAGGTGTTCAAACAGTGCTTTGAAAACACCCAGTTCAAACTCATGCATCAAGTCAACAGCAAAGAGATCAAAATAATTTTGAGAAGTATTCGGCAGCTTTTGGAAAAAAGCAGAGAATGCATTCTACAAAAAGAAATTGAGCTATTGCAAAACTTGAATTGGAACTGTTACTTACATTTGTTGGCACTTGGGAAAGTGGCTCCAGCAACGCCTGCACAGATCTACTACCAACTGCCTTGCCTTTCTCAAAAATACGCCTTCGAGCCTCTTGGACATTCCATCGCAGTGGGTGTGAATCAGTTCATGCTTTGCTATGTCGCCTGTTCATATCTTGAAAGGTCCCCATCTGAGAGATATCCTTTTTCTCAATCTCACATTGAGGGCATGGACATCTGCCCAGGGTTTTGAGACAAGCAAGTAACATTCTATAGAGATAAATTAATTTTCATGAGAGAAAATAGAGGTAAAACACATACTTCTCTGGATAGTCAGCAGAGTATATAAATATCCGAGGGAAAAGACGTCTCCAGATGTTATCTGCACATAGAACAAGAATACCATGAATGCACGCCTTGACAAATTCAGTGTCCAGAAGTAAAAACCAGATCGCTTGCATCAACTCACGTTTCAAATGAGTCAAAACCTCACTTGATGCAGCAGCTTTGAAATGCTTCTGGTACATCTCTTGAATGTTTGGTAACTTGGGCTGGAAGTTAGTTATTTATTTAAATTGAAGTAGTACAATACTCACTGATGGAATGTAAGCAAAATGATGTGCAGCACCAGAGGATGGCTTTGGCCGAGAGTATTTTGATAAGCCAAGAAAATAGACATAGACTGGCCATAGAGAGGTGTTTCCAAATGTGTTGACACGTGTTGCATCAGAGTAGATCATGATAGGTACCATCAGCCATGGGATTGGAGATGAAGGATTGTTGTGGGGTGGAGTAGGTTTTGGATGCTTGTATGAAGGGTATGATGGCTCATTGATTCAGAACCTGATGTGGAATTGATGATGTGGATTCAGAGCCCGACTCAGAATTGGATGATGTGGATTCAGAACCCGATTTGGAATTGGATGACACAGATTCAGAACCTGACTTAGAGTCAGATGGAGAGGACGGTGCACCTTGCCCAGAGCCAGATGAAGAGGATGGTGCACCTTGCTCAGAGTCAGAGCCAGAGTCGGATGAAGAAGATAAATGGTCCTGCTGCTGCTTGAAGAGCTCATGTTCAGTTTCCAGGTATTCATCAGCCGTGAAAACCTCGCTGTATAGTCTATCAGGAGATGAATCTGGCGTTGGCCTCCAAAACTCTTGAAAACCTGACAATGAAAATTTGAGAAAGCCCACATCAATAAATGCTGTGCGGATAACCTCGACAAAGCTCCGTCGATGTATACCCTTGATCTCCAAAGTAGGAGTATTCTCTTCGCCTCCAATACTCCCAGCATGTGGAAGACGGATGTTGACAAAACTCTCACTCCAAACATGGGATGAGAAGATTGAGTTTGTGTCTCCATTCTTTGGCTGATCCAACCTTCCAATCTCCTTTGCAGCATGAAAATTGTCCAGATCTGCAACATCAAAATCCTTCTTCAGGACATTTGCAACTAAGCGGTCAACATGCGCCAAACTGAGGTTCCCATTGGCCTCTGTGTACCAATTACTGAGCCGAAATGCTGAGGGGTTCTCGAATGGTGCAAACCAATCAGTGCCATTTTCCTCTTCCTCTCCAGAATCCTCCTCTTGGGCAAGTTTGAGATGTGCATTAGCAAGATATTGATTTGCTTCATCTGCTACTGAAAATGTTGGGGCATCCCCAAGTCCGTCACTCTCGGATATGTTGGGATATCGGCCAGGAAGAGTCTGATATATGCAGAAAACATGAAATTGATCCAGCTCTGTGGTATGTTGTGTTGGAGCAAAAGAAGCAGATGGCAAAGATGGTAATGGAGCAGGGGTATTGCTAGCAGCTGAGGCCACCTCCAGGTCGACAACAGCCTCTGGGTCTGGTTGAGGTACTAGTTGTGTAATATTTCGTGCTTCATTGTAATTGAAGTCAGCAAAGTGACCTGGAATGCGGACAGTGCGACGAGGCCTGGGCAACAGTTCCTCAGGGTTGGAGCCTAGTTTGTTGCTAATAGCTATAGACTCAGGATCAGGGTCAGGAAAGAGGTTGGCAGCTGCAAAAATAATAGTAATGTCAAATCAGAATATTTTAGCTATCATTGAGTACTTACCACCAGGGTCATTGTTGATTGGATCCATAGGCTGAGATTTTGATGAATCTTCAATAACTCTTGGGGATGTACTTGAGGTAGATGTGCTGGTGACCTTTCACAGCTGTTAAAAATTTTAAATACCATAGCCTGTATGCTCAATTGTTACCTTTTTAAAATTCTTTCTCACAACCTTGCGTATACCACTACTTGCTATGTTCTTCAGAGACTCTTTATGACCATCACAGTAACGGTAATGGGTCTCTACAGAGCGTGGATTGTCTGTATCAAGTGGTTCATTACAATGTTCGCATTTGCCGGTCATTTTGGGTGGCCTTGAGATAATAGTGTGTGTAAGGGACAGATATCACTAAAGCTTAATGCTACTCACATTGAATGTATGTTTTACAAGCCAGCTGAACGAATGGTTGAGGAGGAATGATGAACAGATGAGCGTTGAGATGAAAAGATAAGCTTGGAGTCACTTTATGTGATTTGTGACCTGTGACAAATATTAAAAGCCCGCAGCATCAAGGCATGGCACGGATGCAGCTGGAGATATCCGGCATCCGATCCGGCTGGATTGAGTCCTAATTAGGAAATCAGTTACCCGCTTGGTAACCACCTTCCTTTTTTGGCTTCAAAATTTTTTGTGAATGCAAATCCGTATGAGCGCAAATCCGGTGACACGGATCTCCGCATCCGCGCTATCCATCCAGCAGATATCTGCAGTTGGCGGATATCTGTACTGACAGATATTACTCAAGATACATTAGTTTATGATACTGTATGTACTTACATTTCAAAAATACAAAGAAATTGCGAAAAAAAGCCATTTTTCCGCTGATATCAATGAATTAATGCATCAACATATGCATAAATTTGTAGCAATACCCTCACCCAGACTCTTGGGATGTTTAGTATTTATAGAGTTGAGTGATCAGACTTCGAATACTATTTTAATTGAGAAAAAAGGGCAAGAACAACTATATTTTCACTGATCTCAAGAAATTTTACTCATAAATATATGGCTATTATTATTATAGAAAAGACTTCTACTGAACAAATGGAAGGTTTCTTGTTTGTAGAGTGAAGTGATCAGACATCAAATACCCCTTTTAATTGAGCAAACAAGTTTCAGCCACAAATTTTTTTCCGTGTCCGGAAATCATAAATCCAATCTGGTATCTGCCTGCATCCGCATCTACGGAGGGCAGATGATTACCTGAAATCCTGTATATGTACTACTACACTCTACATGATGTACTTAGTGTAGTTTACAGTGAAAAAAAAAACATGCTTCCAAAGATTTTTTGTACACTCATTAGTCTATCAGCGGCCAGCCACCCATATGCGAATCATTGACTCTCATCTGACGAATGCCATCCGCTGATGCTGGTTGGCACGTTTGAGCGGTTGGATCCATATCCGCATGTCAATCCGTACTTAGTAGGAGCCAAAAATCGAATTTTTGGGTTAATGTACTTAAATACACGTATTCTATTCATACTGAAGAGTTTTCGCGTTAGTGGTAGCCCGTTGCAGAGGAAGAGGTGACACCAGCACGTAGATTTGACGTAGACTTGACGTAGATGGAGGGACTTGGTACGATTTTGGACGCGCGGGATCAAGTCACGTGCTGGGACTATTATAGCGTTGCGCGTGCTGCCGCATCCCTTCTTCCTTCAACGACCATCATTCTCTGCGTATTTCATGCCTCCATCCACCCGACACACTCCTCGTTCGAATACTTCTCGCCAAGACGCTGGTAGCCGCAAGAAGAAGAAGGACAAGAAGAGCAGGCACAAGAGCACCAAGAAACATGCTCGGGACGCGCCTGAGGCCCACGAACTTTTCAATGGTGACGACACCCTCCTGGATGCTAATAGTAATGCCGTTGAGTCGTCGCCTGAGGAACTGGATACGACCACTGCTGTTTCGAAACGAAAGAAGAAGGGAGCAGATAACACTCCAGTTGCTCCGAAGCGAAAGAGGGGACAAAACCAGTCTGGAGCGCGCAAGAAACAAAGATCGACAACTCCTGAGCCCGTTGAGGACAATTCGGATGACTCTGATGCAGAGCCAATAGAGAAGTATGTTTCTACTTGCTTCTTGACCTGTTACTGACAATTCTCCTATCTCAGATCTGCACAGCGCGCTGGCCGCTGGTACGCAAGACGCGGCGACGTCTGGATTAACCCTTTCGACGCCATTATTGCCGGTTTGCAGGCTTCTCAAGACGCCACCGAAGGTGAAGGTTCTGCTGCAAGGCCCGCAAGGAAGAAGAAGCCCAGTCCGACCCAAGTGTGAGTAAAATTAGTTCATATCCGTGCATATGTTAATTTTGAATACCTAGACGCTGTCTTGAGATCTACCAACGTTTCATGGAAGACAACGACCCCAACTTTGCCGATTTGCGCAAGCTGTTCGTGACAGGCGGCGGTGACGAAGAGGGAGACGCTGGACGAACCGAAGCTGGAAACGGAGATGGAGATGAGGTAAATATTGAGGCAATTAAGGTGTACACGAAGAAGGTATGTCTCATCTTCGACATTGTCTCTACGCCATATCACTAACTTCCTTCAGATGCAATGTCATGCGTCACGGGCTAGGTCAGACGATACCGGCAAGCTCAAACGAGATACGGACAAGCTATTGGCGGACCCTTCTTCAAGGCGTGTCAAGGTTTTCTCAAAGTCGAGTATGGGTTGGTATGACAAGGTTACCGCACGTCTCTTATGCCCAGTGGATGAGCTAGAGGTGTTTGACCAGGACCCTGAAGAGTGCATTACCCACTTTTTTCTTTGAAGCCATTTGATAATACTCTTCTACAGGTACATGGATAACGTTCTAAATGGGACCGGTAGCAAACACTGGTCTGAGTGGGCTATGTTTCTCTACGACGAGAATCTCATGGACGATGACAACCCCGCCGCTGGCCTCTTTAAAGCCCCGCTCCTTGTTCGCGTGAGTCATAGCGTTTACTTTCCAGCTTGTTTAGGTTAATAGCACCTCTTTGCAGATCTTCAACTACATTTACGATTCTACTGGTATCAAGAACAACGGCGCAAAGACCAAATCGTCAGTCTCTCGCCTCCATGGTATGACCGAGGTTACCGCAGAAGACATTGCATACACCAGTGTTCAGGTAAAGTCTCCCATTCTTTTGTTGTCTTTTCATCAACCTGTGCATGACTTATTGTTGTAGACTCGCTTCCTGTTGTCATCACAGTCTACATGGAGCCGTCTGGATCATGGCTTTAACATCAAGGAGTTCTACTGGAGTATTATTCGTTTCTTCCGAAACAATCGGCGAGGCTCGAGAGCCATCCTCAAGTGGTGGAACAAGTAAGTCTTTTCTCATGGACGCTTTCCTCGCATTAAGATTACCTTTTGCTGACTTTGTTACTATACACAGAGAGGTCTTTCACAGTGCAGGTGGAATCAAGCAAATGACACTCTCTCCTCTCAAGAATAGTTGCTTCTCTCGTCTCATGGAGGAGGCTGACCCCTCTGAATCAGAATCTGAGTCTGGTTCTGGTTCCAAGTCCACTCCTGCTGGCAATGTCAACCAAGGTGAAGGCACCGAAACAAATGATACCAAACCTCCCTCCACTCATACTTCTACTCCCGCGCTGATCATAGAGGTTGATGGGGATGTGACTAGGCATGGACCACGCGGTGACAGTCCTGATGGTGGGTATGAATCGTCGTAATGGTGTTGATCTGAATTGCTGTTTGTCTTGGACTCTATGATTGTGTTTCATCCTGCTATGTTTTTATGTCTGCGTGCTGTATATGTTGTTTCTTACCATGTGACGTGCTTGATTTCAATGCAATGTATATTCTTTGACTACTATGATCTGTGTGATTTGAACTGGTATCTGAGCTATCTAGCTATTGCTTGGTATTCTTTACCTCACAGTATAATCCCTGTCTTTACCCCTATTCTCTGTGACATGTGGTTATCAGATGATTGCTCTGTAGCTTTCACATAACTAGCTCCATTGATGCACTGATTATTACATCATATCACATCATACTTAGTAGTTACTTCTTCATCATATCACACATTGTTAGAGTATATTACTCATGCCCATCAGTAAGTATATTCTTACAAAACAGATGCATGCTACTAGTCAATTACTGCCTTACTCATCAATCTGCTCATTGTTTCATCATATTACATCATCATGAGTATATGCATCAGTCAGCACATCAGTCAGCTAGGTACCAGGGGTCTTAGGTTACAAGGCCTTTAGGCTGAGTTAAATTAGGTGACCTTTGCAATTTAATCACAACTTTTCCATATCTGCAATTGCTATTGGCCAGTCTCTACAATGCTGACAACCAAATGAGGATGACATTGGCTTTTTGACATAGCCAAGTCGCCATCAGATTTTAGTCCTTTCTTGACCCAAGACAAATGAGACCTCTACATGCAACAGCTGCTACTCTTGTGCTACTCACAGCTGCCAACACCATGACATCATTCATGCCTTTCTCAGACCAGCTCTCTCTCTTGTCTCTTTCTCTCTCTCTCTCTGTGACTTGGTGTGACCTAGTGTGACCAGTCTTCCTCAAGGGTCACCCGCCAATTCTCTGCTCTCTGTTATCATGCTTTGCAAGCTACATTTGCATGAAACAAAAAGAATACAGGAAGCATGCATTGACTGGACTCATTGCAACTTCAAAGAGGGAGCAGGGGTTGATATCTAATGGGGTTAGGGTTAGGGTTAGGGTTACTATGGGTTTCCTAGGGTCGAGTAGGGGTCTACCCTAGGGGGGTAGGGTGCAGGGGGCAGGGGGCAGGGGGCAGAGAGCAGGGGGCAGGGGGCAGGGTGCAAGGGGCAAGGGGCAGGGGGGCAGGGGGCAGGGTTTGGGTAGGGGTGAGGGGCAGGTTGGACTTGGAGGAACAGGGTTTGGATTGGAGAGACAGAATTTTTGACAGAGTTGCTTTGGAGGTTCCCATTTCACGACTACTTGGACACAACTACTTGGACACGCATGCTTGGACATGCCTACTTGGACACACTTACTTGGAGATGCCTACTTGGACAAGCTAACTTGGATATGCATACTTACCACGCCTACTTGAACATTCCTACCTGGACTACTTGGATATGCATACTTACCATGCCTACTTGGACACACTTACTTGGACATGCATTCCTACTGGCACACCTCTACTTGGACTTTACTACTCATACATCTGTACTTAGACTACTTGGAAATACAGTGTTCCCACTTGGATGCTCCTACTTAACTTAGACAGACATACAAGGACACAAGAACTTACCCTCCCAAAGAGGAACTTGTAGTGAGAGATTTGGCTAGAGGAGGGGCAGGGGGTTGGGCAGGCTTTGGGGAGGGGAGGGGCAGGCTTTGGCCAGGGTTTGGCTAAGGGAGGGGAAGAGGAGAGACAGGAGAGAAATGTGTCTGCACTTAGCTTGATTGTATTTTCACTTCAGACTTTTTTCTGGGATTGACTTACATTGATAGTATTCTTTTTTTGTGGAATTGGAGTCCAACTCGCAGCTGGATGCTCAAATCATTCATGCTGTGCGCAGAGTACTTATATTGACCTGATTGAGATTTTGAGTAACACACAGCTGGACGCTCAAGTAGTTCATGCTGTGTGCACAGTAGTTAAATTCATAGTATTCATGTTCTACCTAGATACAATGTACTTGAGCGTCACAAGTTGTAGCTAGATACAACCTAAGACGACTTGAGCATCGCAAGTTGTAGCTAGATACAACCTACGACGCTCAGGCCATTGCAATACTTATAAGTTTTTATCTCACCTACCAAACATCTGACGCTTTGGCCATCCAGATGTGCACGGACCCAGTGAACGCTTTGAGTGTTCTTATGATCCGTGCACTTATGGTTACAGAGAATGCAATACTGCATGAGCGACCAAGTCGTTCATGCAGTAGAGTACTTATAGTGTTTAACTTCATACAACATGAACGACTTACGCATTCATATTGCAATGTAGAAGTAGTACTAGTACTTACCCAACATGAGGCAGAACTTTAACTTAGGATAGCTTTAATCAAATTCTCCTGGACACTCTGTAATAGACGATGTACCGGTGAAGTGTGCAAATAAATTTTTTTATTCATCTAAGTACATTGAGTACTACTAAAAACGCTACTAAAAACAGGAACGGTGGTGAGAACCGGCCAGATCGGATTTGGACAGCATGTGAACGCTTTGCAAACCCAACCATCGTGTTTAGAGGGTTAGAAAGGCCTGGAATCGAGTCCGGGATGTCAAATTTTGGACCAGAGAGTAAGGAGAAGTGGGGATGGTAAGGGGGAGGAGGACCAGGTACGCACATAAGAAAGAAACAGTGTCGGACGACCTCAGCGTGGACTCCAGTGAGTGTTGAGGAGCCTAGAATGTAGGATTGGGTTGAGGAAAAGATGTATGCGAAGAAGTGAGTGTAGTGGAGGCAATATTGGATGAGGAGGAGAGGGCTTGTAGATTCACGAATTTTTGATGGAATAGTGCAAGTAGGGGGTGCGTTTGAATCGATTTATTAATTAGAATACGAATTTATTAAAGAGACAGCGAAAGCACCTGTCGTTCCGAAGTTATAGCCTGTTCAATAAACCCAAAAATGCGTGAATAAGCTATATCGCATCCGAATGGCATGCGACGGCTCCAAAACCACTTAGATCGTGTTTGGAGAGTAAAATAACCCCCGAATAGAGCTTTGGACAAGGAGATTCTAAGCAGGGGGCGAGGAGGAATGGAGTTGTTCGGGGTGAGGAGGAGCGGGTATGCATCTTGAGTCCGGACGTCTTCGGATGGCTTCCAGACCAGCACCATCGTGTTCTTAGGATTCAATAACCCCAGATACGATTCAGGATGAGGAGATTTTAGTGCGGGGTTGAGTAGTAGTAGTAGAAGCGGTAGGGAAGAGAGGGGATGGCGGGTGACGGGATATGAAGGGATTTGGACCAGCTAGTGACTTAATGCAATCGATTTTATTAGTAGAATAAGACTGTAAAGAAATTGAAGCGAATGCACCTCGCTTTCAGAAGTTACAACTAATGCAAAATCTCAGAAATCCCAAAAAGTCGAAAACTGACATAGCGTATCCGGCAGCCATTTGGGGTCTTTGAAATTGTGACCATCGGATTTGGAGGGTTAAAGAACACTAGAATCCAGTCCGGAGTGAAGCGATTTGGGCGGAATGTCGAGGAGGTGTGTATGTAGTAAGGGGGAGGGGGGAGGGATGGCGGACAACGCAATTCTGACGGAATAGGACAAGTTGGGGGCTCTATATAATCTCTTTTGTGAGGGGAATCCAACGGTATCAAAATCAAAACGAACGGATGTCGCGGTCAAAAGTTATGTCCAATTTAAAAACTACAAAATGCGAAAAAACTCCATATCGGATCCGGCCAAGACGCAGAGGCTTCTAGAGCATTACTATCGAATTTGGAGGGTCAAATAATGATAGAATTGAGTCCATCATGAGGTGATTTGGTAGGAAGGACGAGGAGGAGTGGATATTGGATTTGGGATGAGGAGGAGCAGGCCAGTGAAATAACAGCTACAACTATCCAGAGACTGCTGTCTACTGGATAGATGTCTAGAATGGCATGAGATACAAGGGAGAAGGCGGCAGGAATCCCCAAGCTTGAAACACAAGCTGGCAGTGAACTAGAACTACCTCCAGGGACAGAGAGACAAGTCTAGATCACACCAGAATGTTCCACAACGCTTGAGGGTTAAGAAGAACTATAAAGAGAATATAATCCGGGGACTGCTGTCCTCCGGATAACAGAGTTGTTCATCTTGAGGGCGGGCCTGATGACGGTGAAGAAGAAAGGAAGATTGATGATGTTGGCATCAACGCCAGAGGCGTTAATGGCGTGAATGACTAAGTCGGACGCGTACAAAACATACAGTGGGTCAAAAAATTGTCCACATGTTTCGCATTTTTGGAAAGATTGCCAATTTAAGCAATACTGAGTAGAGATATTAAAATGTGGTCAGTGATGGGCAGAAAGCCCTTGATAAACGCTACAATATTCTGTCTGTTTTGTCTTATTTGGCTTAAAACTCATGGAGATATGACTGATTTAAAATGGTATGTCATTTGGACAATTTTTTGACATGCAAGTGAAAATACAGAAAGTGCTAGCTCAGTACTTGGTATGCCCTCCTTTGGCCTTCAACACAGCCTCAATCCTTCTAGGCATGCTCCTGATCAATTTCTGACAATCTTCTTCTGTGATTTCATCCCACTTTTCAGCTGCTCTGTCCCATATTTCCCAAACTCCAGAGGGTGCTGTGTCATATCCATTGAGCTTGTGTTTGAGGGTTGTCCAGAGGTGTTCAATGGGGTTCAGGTCAGGAGATTGAGCAGGCCAGCTCATGCAATGGATGTTGTTGTCTTCAAACCACTTGGTGGCCAGTTTTGACTTGTGTTTAGGATCATTGTCTTGCTGAAAAATGGCCACCTCTGGATCAACACCCAAAATATCCATGCTCTCCAGAAGGTTGTTCTCCAAAATGTCCACATACTGCTCTGCATTCATCCTGCCCTCCACCTCTGCCATGTTTCCAACTCCTTCCCACCCCATACATCCCCACACCATGATATTTCCTCCTCCAAATTTGACTGTTTCCACCACATTTCTCTCTCCCAAGGATTCACCCTTCCTCCCCCACACATACTGCTGTCCATCTGACCCATATCGATTGATTTTAGTCTCATCTGACCAAATAACCCTTTTCCAGTCATCCACAGTCCAGTTTCTGTACTTCTGTGCAAAGTTTAAACGAGCCTTCCTGTGAGCTGCAGTGAGTTTGGGCTTCTTCTTCGTTTTAGATGTGTCCACATCATGCCTGAGAAGGGAATTTCGAATGGTTTGGGTGGAGACAGGTTGGTCAAGGAGGGGATTGATGTTTCTGGCCACTTCTGTAGCATTTTCAGCTTTGCCAGTGTTGATTTGTTGGATAGCAGCACGTTCATCAGTGGTAGACAGCTTTCTAGGACGCCCTGCTTGATGGTTCTCCTTGTCAGGATACATCTCTTTGGCCAGAGAAGCAATCTTTGACTTGGATACCCCAGTTTTAGCAGAGATTTCCCTGGATGAAGCAGAAGTTTGGAGGAGAGAGAGGATATTGTCTTTCTGGGTGGATGTGATGGGTCTCATGATTTGATGAGGGCTATAGAACAACTGGATGCCCTTATATATGGTCCAGCTGGCAGCTATGATATCATTATGATGTAGCCATTGCATCATTGTACAACTCCACTTATGATGTCATCTATGAGACATCACATAGTTACAATACTGATTTTGAAGTGGCAACTCAAAAAATTGTCCAAATGACATACCATTTTAAATCAATCATATCTCCATGAGTTTTGAGCCAAATAGGACAAATAAAACAGATTATTGTAGCTCTTATCAAGGGCGTTCTGCCCATTACTGACCACATTTCAATATCTCTACTCAGTATTGCTTAAATTGGCAATCTTTCCAAAAATGCGAAACATGTGGACAATTTTTTGACCCACTGTACTCTCATTTTTACGCACATTCAAGTACACCAGACAAGTACTCTACGCCTAAAGCGTTGAGTACTTCACTTTAAGTGTCCAGGTATGTACTCGATGCTCAAAGCGTAGAGTATAACACTGGACACCAGACAAGTACTCTACACTCAAAGGGGAGAGTACTTTACTTTAACTGTCCAGCTATGTACTCTACGCTTTGAGCGTAGAGTACTTGGCTTGTGTCGAGTGATATAGTCTATGCTTTGGGCATAGACTACATTACTTGACACTTAAAGTGGAGTATTCTACGCCCAAAGTGTAGAGTACTTGTCTGGTGTCCAGTGATATACTCTACGCTTTGAGTGTAGAGTACATACCTGGACACTTAAAGTGAGGTACTCAATGCTTTGGGCATAGAGTACTGGTCTGGTGTCTAGTTATGTACTCTACACTCAAAGCATAGAGTACTTGGCTTGTGTCGAGTGATATAGTCTATGCTTTGGGCATAGACTACATTACTTGACACTTAAAGTAGAGTACTTGTTTATTCTCCAGTGATATACTCAACGATTTGAGCGTTGAGTAATTCTCTACACACCTTCAGTTTCGTTGAGTCCCAAATAGGAAGGTTGATACCATTGCGTTCCGATTGCCTATTTTGGACTCAAAAAAATTCCGGCTTCTTTAGTAGCCGGTCCGAGGCTCAAGCTACACATCTCGGTTGGAAGCAGACAAGTCTAAGTATTCCATGTACTACTCTACCCTTTCACACTGTATTTACTATAATCTAAGCACCCAGATAAATGCACAACGCATCCTATCAGCTCTGAAGGACACGGTGAACGACTCAGGAAACTCACTTTTAAATGCCCTTCCCCGTAATCGTCAAACTTAAGCCCCAAGTCCCGGCTGTAAGAAATCGATTACAGCATTCAGAGACTGGTGGTTAATATCAAAATGATAGAAAGAAGGGAAAGAGGAACGTACTACAGGTCCAGTGCTTTATCGTATGTTCTCCATCATCATATCTCGCTGTATGCCTCCTGTTAAGTTCACCAATCCTAAGCCCGGTGGACCTTGTGGCTGTGACCACTTCCCAGAAATGCAGTGGTCACAGCCACATGGTCCACCAACGCACTCGTTGCATTCAGGAAGAACTCAGCCCTTCAAATCCTACATGGTGAACTTTTTTCTATCCGAGATCGTTTTTCCTAAATACGCCAAGAGGTATCCAGAGAAGTTGACCACTTCTGGGGGATTTGGCGGAAAAAAGGAGGAACTTGACAACCAGAGACTGTGGCGGATATCGAGCGTCAATTTTCCTCTTTTTGTACAACAAGGAATGGAGTATATGAAGAGGGAAAAGGCTTGGGAGCCTTTGACATTCCAACTTTGCTGATTTGGAGGCTTGGTGTGAACCTGACGGCAAGACGCAGGCGGAGATGTACGGGGTAGAAAGGGGAATGGAACCGGAATTAAGTGGAGATGAGGCTGATATGAAAGATGCGGAATAGGGTCCTACAAGAAGGCACGGATAGGGAGGTAACAGCACATGAAGATGACGAGTACAGGCTATACAAGCGGTTTTGGGACAAGGGAGTCGCTAAACGGTGTCGTCGACGAGGAACAAGTAAGCGAAGTCTGTCATGAAATCGAACGGAGCGTCACCGACTAAGTTTGTGAACTTGAAAAAGCATTGACCCGTGTTTTTCAAAGCCTCTGCGATCCTCCAAGTGTACTTGGGATATCGAGTTTGGATGTTTTGGAAGACAATGACAGCGGTCATTTTTGCGGTCTCGTTTACGCAGTGCTGAATCTGCGACAAGAAACGACTGAGGTTGGATTACACCCACACTAGAAACATGATCACCACAATTGTTTGCCTAGAACCTAGAATCTATTTAATATATGTATAGTGTCTGACGACTTCATCGTCCACGCTCTATCTCTCTGAAATTGATCTTCAGTAAGGATATGACAAGTTCAGATCTATTGAGCGAACAATTGTAACATTGTAACTAGCGTGAGGCCACATAAACTTGCTCCACACCTTCACCAAACTTTCTGTGCACCAATATCCATAAATCCGAATCCCCAAATCCACATTCCCCCACGCAGTGAAGGTTCAGAATCCTCCACTTAACCTCCAGCGTCTGCTCTCGTCGTCAATTAACTACAAATCCAGCCCTCCCCGACTCTGCATAGGAGTGAAAAAGATGGGTAGTACTTCTTAGCTCAATACTTAGTACATAAATATCGAAAAAAGACTCACCGGAGACTGAACGCCTTCATTAACTTGCTATATCCCAAATCTGAAATCTCCAAAACAAGCCCCAAAACCCCGCATGCACCGCCGCACTCCATGTCCACAAAACTACCGTCGTCCACCCTTCATGTATCCCGACCGTTAACCCTTCCTATCTTTCTGTCCAGAGCCCAAATACAACCAAGAAAAAACCGAGAAACAAGTAATGAACCCATGCAAGTACTACTTGTACAGTAGTACTCTGCAACGAACTCGAATCGGGAGTGGGAACGGGGTAAACGGTGGACCATAACGATGAAGATGAGGCGGGGCCGGACGAGTCGTGGTGAAAGATGAGCTGCACTGTAGACGATACAAGTGAATAAACGGGATAATATAATGGTATAGAAACATACCAATACCAATACCAGCGCCAACATCCATGCCCATGACAACAAGGTCCAAATCCGCAATCCAGAACCCAACTCCTAATCCCTAATACCAAATCTGATGCCCCAAACCTACATTCCTGCATGCAGTTCAAGTTCACAGCACCATCCACCTCGCCTACAACGTCCGCCCTCCACATTTTGTCGTGAAATGAATATAAAGAGTACGATTGAGGAAAGACAGCCGCCAACGGCGTCACAGCGTAGATGGAGCTGGAGAGAGAGGGAAAGGAAACCTCCGATGACACGGTAGGAGTTGGGCCAAAAGCAGAGAAGATGAAAGTAGAGGAGGAGGAGAGCCAAGCACTAAACGAAGCAAATTCGTTTGGCATAGGTACCGAAACAAATTCGGATACCACGAGTGACCCTAAGAGCGTAGTAATGCCTTCAGCGAGTCGGGCAATGAGAGGAATACGGAACTCAAGTTGACGGATGATATGATGGGGGAACGCATTGAAGTTGAGAGAGCGGTTCGGAAAGGTGCACCGTAAGTGAAGCTGCCAAAAAGACGGATTAGGTGTTTGAAAATGAAAAAGGAAATAAATAAAAGTAGAAGAGCACACCTGGACCACCTTCTGCAGCCGCCTTTAGCTCAAGTAACCGGGGAGAAGGGGCTATGAGCCTATTGCTAGATCTACCCTCCAGGGACGGAGAGACAAGTCTAGCTCTGCGAAGCCCCTTCTGTAACGGAACTCAATGGCTGGCAGGGCTGCGACGGTGCGCGTTTGCTATCCAGGCATGCTACGGCGAAAGAAAACAACGAAAATTGAAGAGAACTCACCTGCGCGCCGGAGTCATCAGCAAACTCGCAACTGTATGGAAGGTATGGAGGGTATGGAGGGTATGGGGCCCATACCTTTTCATACACATTTTGCCAAAATCTCGTCAAAATGTTCCATACATATTTTGTATGGAAGTATGGGTCAGTATGGGTTAGTATGGGTGTATAGACAAGGTAAGGACATTCTCAGTCTGACAAACCCTTGCCTTTGTGAAGCACGTAGTAGCTCTGCAGCGACCAAGCAGCAACTGATACGGATGTCATTGTCGTTAGTAACAGGAAGTTGTCGATGACTCGCCATCACCATTGGAGGTTACAAGACTTAAATGATTCAGTAAGTTGAGTGCAGGAACGAGGAAGTACAAGAAATCAATATCTGAATTGTAATCAAGAAAGTTGTACCTGTCGACGACGTTCACGATGAGCACTGGGCCTGGAGCGCCTTGTAGTTGTAGTGCCCGCAGTCGATGACCGTGAAGCGAGCGCCAAGAGGTGACGTGTCGCGGTCACGGGACTGATTTTAATCGGAGCTGGAAAATTTTCATGATCAAATCGACGCGAAAACGTTGGTTTCTCGCACCCTTTCTTTCCTCAACGACATCGTTACTCAGCGTTTCTTTTGCCCTCCACCTCTATCTCGTCCACTATACTGCACGTTCTGGGGCTGCGTCAAGTCTCTTCGTCAATCATTGTTGATCCTCAAGGGAAGTATGGAATGGAATGATTGAGGTTGTCTGCCGGTGTCCGTCTTCATGGTGAGTCGTCACATCTCAATTCGTCCGCATCTTTAGCTGAGCTGCTATGTGTTCTTGCAGTATTTCATCTCTTTATAGCCCAGGTGTGTCATTCATCCTCATCTCTGTCCAGTTTATGACTGACGCTGTCCCCTCTCAAGCTCTAGTTGTCATCTCGGGTTCTATCGTTGTATCTAGGTTCGTATTTTTTCGCTTTCCTGTTGTTCGCTACTGAAACATGTTCTTCCCTTAGCCTTTCGTCTATAGGAGCTGCATGACTGTGATTGGATGTCAGAATGTAGGAAGGTTGTGAGCGGTATTAGGCTTGACAACGGGTTAGTCAGTGGCTTGGTGTTCTGGAGGCATTCGGTTGATACATAGATGTTATGTTATGTACATAGTCTACTGCTGAATATATTTTTTTATCCCTCCTTCGCTTTAGTATTGAGTGAGCAACAACAATGGCAATGCCGACGACGAAGGAACAGCAGTGGTGCATAGATCAGGTATGGATGTGGGTATGGCTGTGGGTATGGATGTGTATGGAATACCCTCATACCAGTTCCATACGCATGTATGGGATTTATGTACCCCCCCCTCTGCTCCATACACGTATAATTTGGTATGGGAGGTATGGTCCCATACCTTCCATACCCGTTGAGAATTTGCTGATGGTCAAAGATAACCCCCATGCCACTCCCCATACCCATAACCAATCGGACGCACTCTTCTCCACCCCCCGCCGCCATCCCCTGAGTGAGTCGAATGGGCACGTCGACACCCAGTCAACAGCACCACCCGTTGACCCCTACCTCGAATACCACCGGCCGAATGGCACCATTCGGCCGGTAGTATTTGAGGTAGGTGGTACGATTCCATGACCAACTCGAGCAGCAGGGAGACACCAAGGCAGCAGCAGCGAGAAAGCAAGCAGAACATTACTCACCGGTTCCTAGTATGAATCAAAGCTCATAGAACTTTAAAGAGTCGAATCTGAGCATATCAAGCGCAGAGAAGCGCCACTGTTCACCAGCGGACCCGCATATCAAAAGCGGTTTCCTGTATATGCGGTCAAATTGGTCAACGCCTTTGCCAAACGACGAAAAACAACTTACTTTGAAGTTTGAGAAGGATCTTGAGGTGGCTTGAGGCGAGGGAGTGGTAGAGTCGAGGTCGTAGGCGGAGATGATGGTTCAGAAGCAAGAGAGGTTGTGACGTAACCGTCACTAACCCACCGAATAAACGCGATTCTCTTCTCTCCAAAACGGGAGGATCACACCAAGAAGGGATGCAGAGCTGACGCAACCTTTTGAGAAAGTGGTTGTCGGTCTGCGAGGGTTTATATTAGATTGAAAGAGAAGAATAGAGGAGTAATATCATTTGTACAGTGCATGTAAGTGTAACTAGTTTACTTTACATACACACGACTATCTGTGTATCGTCAGTCTGGTTCAACGAGACTAAATTTACTTATAGTTGTACTGCCAAGGGTTTTTTGTATGACCTAAAATGGATCACCGTCAGACTTAACCCATGAAGAGGTACGGGATTGAAAAGCAACACCTACCTCGAATACCACCGGCTGAATGGTGCCATTTGGCCGGTGGTATTCGAGGTAGGAAATGCGAAGTTGGTGGGGTAGGAGGAGAGCATAGTGATAGGAAGGAGGTCGGCCAAATGTTGATGAAAATACACAAGTCGGGTATGCTAGAGAATCATTGTGAGCAGGAGAATACGAATATGTTTATGTTTAGGACAGGACAGGACATGCAAGGGATGTCCAGCATTCCAAATCTGCAATTTTTAAGTCAATCCGATTAAAACTCACTGAGATATTGAGGGGGAAACAGAAAAAAACCACCATGACATTATTGATGTGAATCAATGAGTAGATAGAGTATGAAGTATATACCTTTTTTATGCATAACCCATTAAATACTTTTGGTCCAGTGGACACTCCTAATCAATCCCTACATTTAGTATTCTACAATATATCTACACAAACATCTATACAGCAATTTTCTACCATAATTTTATGTATACACACGTCACAGAGTGTCTACGCACCCTTCGACCAAGTCGGAGAGTGTAGATACTCACTTGATACTCACTCTTTGTATACACATCTCGGAGTCTCTATACACCCTTCGACCAAGTCGGAGAGTGTCTAGATACTCACCGCCGCGCCAAATATCGCGCACAGTCAGTCCCTTTCAACCAAGTCGAAAGTCCCACGCTGTGCCAAATATCGCGCAGAGTCCCTTTCGACTTGGTCGAAACTCCCACGCTGTGTCCAGTGTGCGTGCACACTCTTCGACCACGTCGGAGCGTGTGTATATACATCCTTTATGTGTATACACTCTCTTCGACCAAGTCGGAGAGTGTGCATAGACATAAATCAGTACAACATTTTTACGTGTATCCACACTCTTCGACCCAGTCGGAGAGTGTGTGTACTCATCACTAAGTATAAGTCAATTTATCTATCTACTCACTCTTCATATACACATCTCGGAGTGTCTACACACCCTTCGACCAAGTCGGAGAGTGTAGACATATATAATAAATAAGTATAAGTATAAAATAAGTATTCCACGATCCGACTTGGTCGAAGTGCTGTGCGCGGGAAAACCTGTGCCGCTCTTTTTTTCCTCAACCATCACCACCTCCAAAACCCGGACTCTCCCTCCTCCTCCTCCTGCACCAGCCAACCCATTCAACTTTGTGTTGTATGTGATCTACATTGAATCTGGTTCAATGTAGCGGTGTAGTAGCATTTCAAACTTGGAGTTTGAAATGACAACAATCTTCTTTTGACGACATCTCGGCCATTTCTCGACAGTTTTCCTTCAACCCGGACTCGATTCCAGGGGCTTTCAACCCTCCGGACACGATGGTGAAGGTTCCGGATGCGTGCGACGTCAATTGCGTACCATATCGATGAAGAATCATTTTTGCGTTTCTGAAAATCATTATAACTTTTGAACCAGCGATCCGTAAGTCCTATCTTTTATATATTCGTATTCTACTCTTCATTTTGATTCCTTAGCATCCCTATTTCATGGATTTTCATCAACTTTCCGTCGACATCCCTCCACCTCACCTCCCCAGGTACTTCAATGTCTACTGCGTTCATATCTCGGCAAAACACCCTACCTGAGGCCAATCCCCCGTTTTTCGACCTCCTGAATCCATTGGATCTGACGCTGAGTCTTTGCGACGTACCGTTCTCTTCGTATGACTGCCCCCTCCCCCTCCCCCCTTGTCAACTCAACCTCTCTATGCGTTCCTCGTCAAAACTCGACATCCCGGACTCGTTTCTGGGGTCATTTATCCCTCCGAATACGATGGAAATGGCTTCAAGAGTGTCCGATGTCGATCGAAAAAGATATTGAAGGATTTCGCTTTTTGGATTTGGTAAAAAGACCATACCATTGGAACGGGTCCTTCGTGAGTTTTAATTTTTATATATCCGTCCTCTGCTCATCAAATCTACTCCGTACCATCCCTAGTTTATGTATTTCCATCAAATTTTCATCAACCTTCTTCCTACCCACCTCCCCACCTACTTCATCCTCTACCACTTCAATTACTCATCTAAATGACCTATCTCGCTCGATTCCTACGTTATTCAACCCTCCGAATCCAATGAAAACAATGCTGAAACCTCCTGACCTACCGCTCCTTCGATCTCTGTACCCCCTCCTCCTGTACCTTCTCAACCACACATCTCCTCACTCCTCAAGCCAAATATCATGAACCCGGACTCGATTATGAGGTTATTCACCCCTCCAAACACGTTGGTGATGTCCCTGAGCGCCTACGGCCTCACGCGAAAACGGTATGGAAGTTTTCGCTTTTTGGATATGTAAAAATGGAGATAACTTTGGAACGCGATCTCCGTACGTTCCAATTCTTATATATCTGTGTTCTACTCATCGAGGCGATTCTCTAGCATCCCTACATCCCACATTTCCGTCAATATTTCGTCGATTTCCTTTCTCACCTACCTCAAACTCTACAACCTCCATATCTGCTCAAAATTCCCTCCCTGACCTCACCCCTACGGTTTTAGCCCTTCTGAATTGAATTGGACCAGCCCCGAATCCTCGCAACGCCTCGTTCTTTCTGCGCATATATCCCCTCCCCCTCCACCTTCTCCACTCTCTACCTCCTCGTCTCCCTGTCCAAAACTCATGACCTCGGACTCGATTCTGCGGTTATTGAGCCTTCCAAACACGATGGCGATATTTCTGGGAGCCTATGATCTCATGCGAACACGATATGGACAGTTTTCGCTTTTTAGGTATTTTAAAAAGGCCATAACTTTGAAACGAGACCTTCGTTCGTTCCAATTTTTATATACCCGTGTTCTACTTGCTGATTCAATTCTGTAGCTCCCCCACATCATATATTTCTGTTAAGATTTCATTAAACCTCCTTCCACCCTCCATCTTACCTTGTACTTCGTCTACGTACATTCATAGCAGCTTACCTGAGTTCTATCCTACTTTCTGAATCCTATGTAATGTATTAGAATGAGTTGAAAGCCTGCGCGACGCTGCACTTTGAAGTTTTCAATGTAGTTTAATATACATTTTTCTTCAAGCACCCGTGTGTCCATCAATGAAAATGTTGTTTTTCTTTGTCGGCAAATTAAAAATACATGTCAACTACTATTACTACAAATGTTACTCATATTATTATTACTTGAAAAGTAAATGTTGTACAGCAAGAGACTTTCGACTAAGTTGAAAGCAACTGTGTCCGCTCTAATGGACAGCGTGGAACTTCTGACAAGTAGGGCTGCGCACCGTCCAGTATTACTGGTACGCCCGTATTTCATACTGGGTCAATACTGGGTGAAAAAATCGTATACGGTACGGTACGGGTATAGGTACGGCAGTATTACGGTCAGTACGGGTTTACGGTGTAGAATATATATTTTACTCACTATTGTCATGAAGTGAGGGCCTCTAGCACCTCTTCTGCCATCGTATGAGACGTCTCCATCCATATCAGACAGTAAGTACATGTTACTGGTCGTCTGTAGGTGGTTTGCTTACCTTTTTGGTCTTTGCGACATCTAAGTAAGTGGTCATTACCCTTGCTTTGACCGCCATTTTGGCATAAATTCATCCAGATGAGGGCGGCAAGCTTGAATTCGGTATGGAATTGGACGGTTTTGGATAGCGGCTGACACTTTTGGGCATGAATTCAGCAAAAAAGGTGAGTAATTTATTGGCCGAGGCATTACCGAACCCGTACCCGTACAAACCCGTACAACGGCAGTACCAAATACGGCCGTACAAATTTGGTCAAATGGCTTTTACGGTACGGGCCTGTACTATCATACGCTACTCGTACAAACCGTACGATTACGGTACGGCGCGCAGCCCTACTGACAAGTGACTGTCGCGTGCGCGCGAAAGTTTAACTCCACACACGCCGAAAATACAAAAATATCCGCTCGGCAGAAAGGTGTACAGAAACACATTTTTGTACAGAAACATCTTATATCAGTACAGTAATGTCATCTATCCATCGAGCGGATATTTTTGTCTTTTCGGCGTGACACTCTCCGACTCAGTCGAAGAGTGATTAAGGCTCCAACCAATTAGGATACGATTACTCCAAATCTGTAATTAATTGTATCCAAATAGTAATTGATTAATAACTAATTATATTTAGTAATCTAATTGCAGATAGACATCAGGTTCTAGCTATTCTTTTCCTCCTATTCTTCAACCTATGTTGGATATGGCTTTGCTGTACTATTCCAGTCTCTCAATGCATACCTATGAGTTATTCCCTATGCAATAACTGAAAGGGGAATTTCTCATGGTCTTCTACACATGGCAGTCTGGCAGACAAACACTGAACACTGCAGAAGCTGGCTTCAGAGCTAGCTCCTACCTTCATTGAAGTTTCTGCAAGGTGAGGAAGCTTTGGGGGTCAACAATGTAATCCTCACAGGTCCTTGAGATAAGCTGAGTGATATCTAATTAATTACCAAATATAATTGATTACAACTGGATATGAGGCCAACTCATAATTAATTGTATCCAGTAAGCATAATAATCGATTATATTTAGTAATTAATTGGATTTGGTTGGAGCCTTAAGAGTGATGTAGACACTTTCGGTAGATATGGACACAGTGTAGAACTTTCGACCAAGTCGAAAGGGACTGTGTCCAGAACACAGCGTGAGACTTTCAACTTGGTCGAAAGTGACTGTTGTGTACGATTACGAGGCCGAAGAATGAGGCTGAGTTCTTAGCAGCGTCTTTCTGCTTGTGGCTATGTCGAATAGGATAGTGGCAGTGCATTATATTCGCGTGTTTGTTCTAGTACGTGTCCGATGACTGAGGGCCTGAGGCTGAGTTCTTAGCAGCGTCTTTCTGCTTGTGGCTATGTCGAATAGGATAGCAGTGCACTGTATTCGCGTGTTTGTTCTAGTACATGTCCAGTGACTCGCACCTTGACCTGGACCACGCATCTTCTCTCCATCATTCATGACATTCATCACAAGGCCTTGTATTTGATTTAGGTTTGGTGGTTAGAAATCGACTTAGGTTTTCTAGTCTGTTTGACTGTAGTGGTGGTAGTATAATCCATGCCGTTCCGTTACTTCCCTAGAATCCCTACACCTTTGATTTCGCGTCTCAGATCTCTGCGCTCAATACTTTCTTTGTCATGCTTTAGCACAATTCTTGAAGGTGAATCATACTTAAATTGACGTTGATATAAGTACTTAACTGATTACGGTTTTACCTTAGCTACAAACAACTTTTACTTAGTACCAGGTCAGTGCTCTTCTTTTACTACCAAAGGTCTGCCTCTCCCTTGCGACGGCTTATATCCTCCAAACATTCTTCAGCATCATTTTGTCTTAACATCATCTCGAAGTCAACGGCAAATCAGCTTTTTTGAATCCAGAAGAGAGATTCGCGTGCCTTTCGTCATTGTTTACGGCTGGCGCACTTCTGGTGAATTCGACCTTTTTTAATGACCTTGTGGGCATCACAGATAGAGGACTGACGTGGAGGATGACGCTGAAGACACAGGATAGTGAGTGATTTAGTGTTGGAGTGTAAAGAATGAGTGTAAAGAATTCTTTTGTTGGTTTACCTCGATTTGGTTTAGCGTTGTTCCTTCTCACTCTTTTCAACCGTCTTCCCACACTCGCAGCGTACAAGTCCGGTGCAGCTAAATAGGCATACATGGGTATTCCATGGGTCAAAGATGTGCTCTTCCAATATTACAAAACGCAGTGCAGCCCTGGGAATGCACCATCAGACCTAAAAACAGGATTAAGAGAAACGAGCACTCACGGTCCAGAAATCCACATCGTCTTCGTCACACCCCTCCTTCGCGTTAAAATGTTCAAGGCCAAGCTACATAGGAAAATGGCGTTTGCGGTGTCATCTCAACATATGATGGTGGGGATGCATGGAGTGTCGTCACTTTTGACCGGGATGGAGAATAAGCAGGGGAATGAGAAACAAATGAGAATGAATAGGAAAATATCACCATCGTGGTCCGAGTGTTGCGAGTGTGCTTTCGGCTTATACCACTGCTTCGCAGGCATATTCTCAGAAATTGTTTCGTATCATCCGTCAACTCGGAAAGGAATGTTGTTGATAGGAGGTGGGATCGATGGAGGGCGACTCATCCTCGTGAAAAGGAAAAAAAACCAGAGCATATATGCGATCAAGAGGGGAGAAAAAGCAAGGAACATTGAAGAAGCAAGCTTCAGAATGGGACTCACTCCATTTCACTCCACTTTACCAAATCAACGTCGCTTTTGTCTTTGTTGCCAGTTGACTTGGATCCTGACTATGACGGTGAAGCGGAGAACATGGAAGTCCCAGACCCTTTGCATGTGTAATTGTTTAGGTATTGATCAATGATGGAAGATGATTGTTACGAGGCCTTTAGGCTGAGTTAACTTAGGTCGACCTCGAAAACTTTTCCACGGGTTCAAACTCCCACCCCTGTTCGTTGGCGCTCGGTAAGCGCTCATCGATCATAGATCTGGAATCACGGTCGAGAGTCGAGACCATCCTGACGTCGTTCACGGCTTCCTCGGACAAATACATAACCAAGGCAGCGTAGGCAGCATCAGGGTGCGCCTTGTCTTCCTCCTTGCTTCCTCTCCCGATCTGAGGGCCTCGTAGCTTGCCACGCGAAGCGATGGCACTTTACCCCATGAGATATGTGTCAGCGGTACAGGCAACACTTTGAGAGACGAGACTAGGGGTCTAGAATATATAAGTAATTTATAAATGCATGGCAGGATACAAAGCGGATTGAACCCCATCGTAGAGGGCAAGGGGTAAGAATCTGGGTGAAGGGGAGGTACAAGAAGAAGGAGATGTAGATGAAGAAGTTACCATACCAGCGGAATATTACAAGAGATCTGGACAGGAGCGATTGCTAATGTGGTGGAAAGAAAAAGTAGAAAGAAATCAAGGTAAAATATAATAAGTAGGCAGCAGACACAATATGCAACCTCCCACTCTCGGAATAATAACACAACGTCTTATTCTTGAAGGTTTTTGTTGAGCACGTTGCCTGCTAATGTCTGATTACGAGGCCCTTTTAAGGGTCTCGTTCTTATAACATGCCGTTTGCAGCAGTGGCTATGCCAAGTCGGTATACCGGCATTTTCCGCCAGACCTGGTCCAGACCTTCACCTTTGACATTTAGGGGCCTCGTTATCGCCACGCGAAGCGGTGGCCCACAAGCCCTTCATATAAAAAAGTCAGACACACCTTGAAGATTTGATAACGGTCCACAACCGGCCTCGTTCTCGTCTACAAATCGCACTTCTCTTGCAATAGACGCAATGAGTCTCTCATGGGCTATATGTAGGAGCGGGCAAAGACAACAGGGAGGGAGCGATAGCCTGAGGAGTGTTGATACTGGGTGAGTCTGGAGTTTAAAGGCGTTAAGCGACACAAGGAGACAGACGACTGAAGCAAAGGAAAGGAAGAAGGAACAAACGAGAAAGGAGAGAAGACGGAAAGGTAAAAAAAAAAACAAAGAGAAATTTCACAGTCGAAAGAGGATGCGGGTACAGGTTTGGATGCCAATGTGGAATTAGGGAAACTATAGTGATGGTTGAGAGGTGTACCTAGGCCTGGGACTCCAGCAGCAGCCATGCGTAGAGGGTGAGGTTCATTGGCTTTCTGTTCTTCATTTTCGAGAATCACTGAGGGGTCATTGACGGTTGTTCAACAAAGTTGAGGATGAGACAGAGCTTTGATGTCGACCTCTGGTTTTTTGTTGGTTGACTTTGATCCCGACTACGACAACGAAGCGGAAGACATGGATGCCTGAGACATTCTACATGAATGAGTGTCAAAGCCAGTGAGGAAATCGTCTAGAGGTGCAATCATTCAGGTATTGATGGAGGATGGATGTGAGATACGCATCAGCAGTGCAGGCGACACCTCGTTGGGACTAGAAGTTCGTGCTTTGGGATACCTGTTAAACTATATAATTACCTTACCGGTGAATGGCAGGATACACAGCATAATGAATCCCATCGTCGAGTTTCTCGTGCTGGGGTTATGTATAGAAGTGTGCAAAGATGATGGCGACTCGGAGGAAGCGGTAGCCTGAGGAGTGGAAGTATTGGGAGGTCTGTTTGATGCTGAGGGGTCTGAACTTTATAGGTAAAGCGACACAAGTAGACCAAGCATTGAAAGAAATGAAAGGAAGGGAACAGAAGAGAAAGGAGGGAAAACGCAAAGGTAAACAGGCTGGGATAGGGGATTAGCCGTGTAATCGCCTTGGGTGGGAAATTTTAGGGGAGAAAGGATAGGTCGCAGGGTCGAGGGAATGGAGTGAGTAGGACATGATGCATGAAGGCGGGGACGGTATGGTAGGAACTGGTTGACTCTTGGTTTGAGGGGATGGATAAGCGTCACGTCGTTAGAAAAACGCTATGAAAGGAGAGAAAAAAGAAACGCACCTGTATCATTGCTGCTGTCCTCTTGGTTCACTGTGTACTATTATGCCAAGATTGATACCCACTCTCTGTCTACCCCATCTAATTGCATGACCCATCGATTTTCTAAACGTTCCAAACGCAGTCGTCTTGGACGATGTCGATGATGACGCGAATAAGTATAATTTTCTCACTACCAACTTTTCTTGCTTTCAAAATTTTCCGACTCTGACCAGGTCTTTGTTTGATCTAGTCATTGAGGTGACGCGTAAAGGTGGTGGTTAAGGACAAAGAAGACGACACGCAAAAGCCGATTTTTCCACTTGCTAGGTTTGGTTCCCACGCTCTCAACATATCTCTGTGCGGCAGAGCCCTACTACATCATTATGATCTCTCTGTCTCATTTGTCAGTATCTTCCAAAACGAACAATTTTCTGGCCTTGTTTGAAGTCTTGCTGCTGTCAGGACATCAATTTCAAAGCCATATTGGTTCTAGGACAAAAGTTATGCCGTAAAAAATCTGCGCAGCGATCAATGACCTGATGCACAACCCCCTTGACGCTAAGTACTCTCTGTACTGGGGGAGATCATTTCATCCCTTGTACTTTTTGTGAGTTTACCAGCATGAGGGTAACTAAATATTGAAGAGGTTTATTTGACACCATTCTGAATCTTCTACAATCTTGAAACATTCGGAATCGCAGTCCTCCGGTCCAGGGTATCTCGACCTTCTATGCAGAATTGTCCTCCCCAGGTGGGTCTCTGCGATGGCCAAGTCAAAAATGTTGATGGTGTCGAAAGCACGGGAGGTGCAAGGGTCTTAATTCCCTTATCTTGAGTAAGGAGGAATGGGGAGGAGCGGGTGATGACTTCATTTGTCGTTAAATGGCTATGGTTCTTTCTTTTCGATTGGTTCTATTCGTTTCTTGAGCTCTTCCCTACACCACCAGAGCCAGTGCTTGCACCTTACGTCGCAACATCGCAACGAGCGCCCAAAAGTTATGATCAATGGCCGAATTTAGTCCGTGAACACATTTTGTAAACAGGTTCAACATGCCTGATATCAGTTTGGGGGGGATAGATGGGATATTAACTGAGTGATCTACGTGAACCTAGCATAATGATTAGCAACATATAAGGGCTTAAGGTGACAGTACTCATACCTCTGTACTGCGCGTTATCTTTACAGTAATGAGTGGATGCTGAATGTCACTACAAGCTTGCCACATGTTGTGATTAACGCTCTAGATAAGGTGTTGGTTACAAAATGACAAGTTTCAGAATGTCAATACGTACCATGGAGCGGAAAGATTCGGCTGCTGCGTTAAACGAATCTTGATGATTGGGAACGGGTCGCACTACTAAATCTGCACTATCCCCGACGAACTGGCCGGGACCTCGAGAAATGATGCGCACAACGGAGCAGAGAAGAAAAATTTCTTGAGACATGATGATACATCACAGTATACTATTGAGACTTTATACTCGTCGAAATTTGATCTATTGCTAGTTCCCTTGAGTATCAGACAATGACAGCACATTCATCCTTTTCCTGACATGTTTCTCCCCTGTGTCATCTTCACAAACACTTACATAGCTGGAATCAGATTCCTCGTCATCATCATCTCCATTGCAATTATAACCGACTTTGCGTTTGACTCCATTTGAACCCGAACGGTTACTAATTAAGTAATGATCTGCAGATTCTTTTGCTTCCATTGCTTGCTGTTTTCATGTGAGTATCTGGTTCCAGCAGAGAGATTAATGACTTGCCTGTGTGTGCCTCATATCCAGTAAAGTCAACGCTCGCAGAACTGCTAACATCTTTTTCTTTGTCTGTCCAGCTTGGGGAATCAACACTATTGACACCTGAGCTTCTACAATATCTCCTAAACGAAAGGCTATAGGGTCAGCTTTTTTCATACTGAAACATTTTTGATCAGTCCGAACATCAATAGAACATCAGGATTACATACCTGCCCTCTGGTTTAGAAGATGGGATACGCTGGTAGTACTCCACGACATTTTCCTCGGAGTGAAAATAATGATCACGTTTAAGCGAAGCCAGAATGCCTTTGGGGTCTTCGATAGAGTTAAATGGCACATCGCGTCCTTCAGGGTCACTCTTGCGAGGTGTGAAATATCTGTTTGAGAATTAAAAACATTTTATATTCCTTGTTGAAAGGTAGAACTCACCTATTGCTGAAATTCAACGCTGTATGTCCTTGAAAAGTTGTGATCATGCTATTACCATCAAGTTCATCTTCCTGCACTCGTCTCTGACACATGCAATAAATTGTATTAATGGCCTCAACCGTTTCAGCAAAACAGTCGCTGCTGAGACCGGTGATCTCGACTTCCTGTCTCAAAATACTCGCGACGTTTCGTTTGGTATTTGCCCTGTTTGAATATCTCAGTCGAGCACCATAATCAGATATTGTTATGCACGGTATAGTTTCCACTGGTGGGAGTCGTTTGAAAGTCAAGATCCCCTGCATAGTGAGCACTATTTCTTCGAATGAGCCGTCCTTCTCTTGATGGCTGAGCCTTGGAATGGAAGGGTTTCCACATGTTGGAATGGAAACTTTGGCAGTCCAACTCGGAGCCTAAGATGTGAATCAGTGTTGATCTATGGCACACAAAACTTTTCACTGTAGTTACCCGTGTCAAAGAAATGTGACTGAGCCCACCATTGACAGCATTCTCTCTATGATAAATCCATTGTTCGAGATCTTTTTCTGTATTAATGAAGTCAGTAATAGCATCTATGTGATAAAATTCTTACATACTAGCCAGATCTTGCCGGTAGTATTCGTTCATGGTGGTTGTGATGAAGTTTGGTCCAACATACTGATTTTTAACATACCCCAACTTCTCCTCTCTCACGATACCTGGCATGTTTCGTTCTTGATTATTGAATTTTTTGGAACCGTAGGCGGAATACATGGGTAAGGATGTTTTGGGCCTCTGAGAGGGATGAGTAACCAGATGTAGTACGGATGCGTCATCACGAAACAAAAACAATGTACTGCAATGAGGTTTACACGGAAGTAACCCCTGATCTCGGAATAGTCATAGTACTGAACGCTTCATCATGGAAGTTGATTGACAGCAATAAGACCTTGAAGTGATACACTGAAGTAACTCTTCGGATCTTGGCATTATCAAATTTATGGACAGCAATGATGTTCTACGCACAAGTAACTTTTTGCATTTTCGATTAATCAAATTTATGCTACTTCATATCATCTAAAACTGCATAGCTATCTACTTCCTAAACGTAAAGGAGGCGAAATTGTCATTTTATTCGGGTGTTAAAGATATTTCAATGAACTCTCATCGCAAACAGGAATAAGAATGTATTCTAATGGACTTTGAGATTCATAATCAGCAGTTAAGGAGTCTACGTTTCGATGATCAAGCTGGGCTCACTTGGTAATTCTGGGTATTTTTGACATCTGCATCACAAAAATGTATCATATCCAGCAGTTTAGGATAAATGTAACAATCTACATTTCGATGATCGTGCTAGGCTCATGCGGTAATTGTGATCATCTCGGTCTGTATTTTTGACATCCGGATATCTCATCGCAAACTTGAATGTATCGGAATGCCCTTTGAGATTCATATCCGGCAGTTTAAGAGAAATGTAAAATCAACGTTTCGATGATCATACTAGGCTCATACGGTAATTTTGGTCATCAGTAACTGTATTTTTGATATCCAAATCAACGATCACTGGTATTTTTGTGCGGCAGTGGCTGGTGAGGGTTTTCTTTTTGGTTTCAAGACACTACAGTAATGAATTTCACCCTGTATTTCTTCCTGTAGTCGGACCTGGAGTGTATCTCGGATGCTCCTTGGATCATACGATGATTTTGGTCATCAGTAACTGTATTTTTGACATCTGAATCAACGATCACCTGTATTTTTGTGCGGCAGTGGCTGATGAGGGTGTTTCAAGAGACTACAGTGATGAATTTCACCCTGTATTTCTTCCTGTAGTAAGACCTGGAGTGTATCTCGGATGCTTCCCGGATCTAGAGTTTCTGCCGTGGTAGGACTTGGCGTAGATCTTGGATGCTTTCCGGACCTAGTGCTCAAGAACGAACCGGTTGTTTCAAACCCATTTGAGTATAATCTTTCGACTGAAGCGTCTGGTAGGCAATTGCCACGTTAGCTCTTGTATTTATACTCGCAAGAGAATGATGCATTCCTCAGTGAATCGCATCTCCAAATGCCTCCCAAGTAAGAATCTCCTGTTTATTGCATTCCATCCTTTTACTAATTCTCATTTTGTTACAGAAGGCAGCGTCCCACTTCTCCTCCGAGTTACTTAGATGATGAAGCAGATGAAGCAATTGACTTATCTTCAATTGCGTCAGGTGCTGCATCTGATGAACTCATTGTTCACAAGCATGAGAAAGGGTGAGTATTATCATTGCAAACTCTGCTGCCTTCATATTCACATGTTTTATTTAGGAAAGAGAAGCAGCCACCGTCCATAGAATTGTCTGACAGGGAGTCAGTCTCATCTGAAAGGCAAGCATTTTTTGACTTTTTCATTGATGTTATATGTAATGATATATTGGTCTAGAGCGCAAGAAGCTTCCCAAAGGTTTGCTCATGACATTCCCTGGCTCAAACTCTCATTTACATTCTAATCTATACGTTTAGCCAAGCGGTCGAACCCAAAGGCCGTCCACGTCGTTTCGAGAAAAAGCCCGATCCTGCGGACAAGTCCAAAACGTAGGTAACCTGGTTCGAATTCATTGCAACTATTGATTGCCGATTCATCAGCATGCGCAGCATTAAATCTAAATGGCCTGGATGGATTTTAGTTTCGGAGGATGAAGAAGAACAAGCACCCAACACTAGTCAAAGGTGAGTGATTCTCTCTGGATCACTGGTACAATATGCTTACCGTCTTTCACAAAATCACCTGAAGTGGTCAACGACCCTTCCGATGGCTTGAACTCCTCCAAGAGGAAAAATAAAGCTCAATCTACTTCGCCAAACTCGAAGGTGTAAGCTACTACTGAATGAAATGTTCATGAGGGGCTTATATTTTTTTCTTAGGAAACGAGGAACTACCAAGGCCGATGATACGGACTATAGTCCATTGCGGAACACCAAGAGACAGAAACGGTGAGAATCATCCTTGTGTACTATTATCCTGGGCTAATTTCAACAACAGTTCAGATAACAATACTGTTTCTACATCGGAATCCATAGTGAAGGAGCCTACACGGTGTGTCTTTTGATATTCATAGATTTATAGATGTTGACTTGACGTCAACAGCTCGTCTGAGACCATTATCTCGTCCGATACCATTCCGTACATTCAACATCTATCTCTCTTTGCCATTGCTGACTATTCAAATTAGGAGTATTTCGAAAGGAAAATTGAAAGCGAAGACTGATAAATCCACGCACTCAAACCGTTCAGACACTCCCGTTACAGGTTGGAGTCTACAAGAGGAGTACCAAGACGAATATTTGGACAAAAAGTACAATATGTACTCCAATCGTCCAAACTTGCCGTGAGTCTTGATTTTATAACTATTCAGAGTTATTCTAACGGTGAAAGATAGTTTGGGCAGCTTGCGTTCTTACAACCAAAACGCAAACGGTCTAAGAGTCGCTAAATTCTCTTCTCTACGTGAGGATGCACTCAAATCTTTCTCACCGGAAACACAGAAGTATGTATTCTTGTTTCGACAGAATGTATATGTGCTCATTGAAATTGAAGACTCACCGCTCTTGCTTTGAGTTTTGAGTCTTATAAACAGATCTGGAATCCAGCTTGAGCCGAACCAAAGTTCTTTGTTACTGAGTCCTTGAATTCTGGGAAAGGGGGGAAGCTTGTCATTGCTCCACCGAAACCTGGAGCACCTTCCGGCATCGCAGTGTTTTTTTTCGACTGGTATTCTTGTTGCATCTCATATTCTGACTCCAGAGAACACCACAGTTGGAGTTGGATGCAAGAAGGTGGAACTTCTTCTTTTCAGCCAGGAACATCAGTCTACGTCGAGTTTCTTCTGCCACATGTTCAAGAAACCTAGCTTTTTGGCTTACGGATATAGAAACGGCGTATATTGTTTTTCTACGTTACGCATGGGAATGTCTGAGAGTAAGTTGCTTTACGTTTTATCAAGCTATTGCTGACCATCAGTTTAGATTCTGCTTCTTCAGCAACTGAGGATGAATGGGGAGAGATGCAACAAATGGAGTCATCATCTCAATCTCTTGTCACTGATCATTATTCGAAGGCCACCGATCTTAGTGAGTTACAAATTCTCTTATCAAAATATTATCGCTCAATGAGAATTTGTAGTACCGATTTACGATGGATGACCAAGGAAAAATGGACACACTAAAGGATTTCAATCCTCGCCAGATGACTGGAAGAACATAACTTCCCTTCCATTGTACACGGAAGAGATCACCCCTGGCTCCGTATGTTCTGTTGGATATACAGCAGGGTTTTATACGGGCAGTGGTGAAGCTACGTTAGCTCTGAATCTCAAATTTGCCATCCTTCTATCCGATCGTGTGAAGAAGGAAAAATAGGCAAGGGGCCATTTACAAAGAAGTTCTCCATCTAAAGATTCACTACTTCTACTCGGCGGCAGGTCATATACAAGAAGTTCATATAAATAATTTGTATTATATATATCTATGGTGGTAGTTACAGAGAAGAATTCAAATCAATAATGTGTACCATATTATCTTCGCTTCGAGTCTTGAGAATTTGACGTTACAAGCCTACTAACTGGCCATCTAAGAGCGATGCTCAATCTCTTGGCGGCCATTCTGGGCGTGTTCCAATATAGTCACGTGACTTTTCTGTTGAAAAAAAAGAATCACGCTTTGGTTCGTTGATTTTCGTAACAACTTCCACCACACTATGCTTGATAATGAGCTCGTCTACAAAGTCCATTCTACTTTCGGCGTCCAGCTGGGTTAATCACAGGAATCCAATAAGTTCCACTGATTCAAGGGGTTGGCCATGATAGTAGAGTCTAGAGTTATTGTTGGGAAGGAAAGAGTAGACGAGGTGGTATTCATACCAAATGCTAGCCATTGCATAGACACGGTCTGTGGAATTTTATCTTGGAAGAATGGGATATCTTACTTGACTGTAAGTTACTTTAGACGAATGCCTTTTTTCTCCGTCAGTTATCGTTGGCTGTCCACCTTTCTCTTTTCTAGGCAACACAAATTATATGTCCTCCAGCACCACAGTCAAATACCTCGCAGCCGTTCCTCCTCATTCTAAATTCTCCCGACTCATCATGCTCTTCCCAACTACCCGATCCAAGATCCTAGAAGATTGGCTTATCTACGTTCGCTCAACGTTCGCTTCCTCCAGCAAACTGGCGTCGAATCTGATCTTATGGCAAGCTACCGGAAATAATAGCCGTTATCGATTCCATTGCATCCGCCCCACCCATACGATTGAGTATCAAGAGAAGAGTGTTGAACCGGCGCTGGAAAGTAAACTGGATCTAAGAGCAACTCATAGTATTGGGCACGAACTACGTTGGAAAAGGTCTCAAGGTGATAATTCAGGGTATAGGCTGGTTTGTACATCGATCTTCTCGATAACATTGCTGAGTGATCCTGATTTTCTTGTTTGTTGCCTCAAATGGATGTGCGCCAAACGAGGTTGCGCGGTTCAGTATGTTCTTAAGATGTAGGCCGCCCCGCCTGCAGTCGTTTTGTTTTGTCTTGGTTTTGTCAGATGGTTAGCGCGCGTTCAGACGTGCATTTCGAGTCCATTGTTTCGTAATTACGAGCTCCCCTGGCCTGTGCGTTCATTCTGATCTTCCGTTCGAATTGTTCGAAAAGCTAACAGCTTCTAAATGCTAGTTATTCAGAATCCCTACTGCAGGGCCGTCCATTCCAGTGCATGTCCTCATTGATGCTCGTTCTTTCCAATTTGCATGTTTTCCTCTCCAAATTTGAGGCATAGCACATGTATAACGCTTGTGCTGGCGTCCAGCGATGCCATCAGGGAAATGAAGCCCGATATGGAAATCTTGTACAGCTTGCACGCGATTTCCTTATTGGGACTCAATTTTTTTTCTAGCTGAACTCGGCACCCCACAAGTCATACGTTCCCGTTATCGCTTTCACAAAATTACCACCGCTGGATGCCAGCGGATCATCCTCAACGTCTGCGGTTATGTGAAGGGGGAAACTTGGAACCTAAGAATGGATGTCCCGACGGACGGCCAGGTTTATTAGACGCCACCTACAGACTTTTGCCTCTCATATAGTCCTGCAGAATACGAACACAACACTCGTCATGGAATGCAATAACAACGGTCCACAAGTCATCATACGGGATGGGACTACTCGTAGGTATACGACTAAAAGCGGGGGAAAATATATGCGATACTTCGGTATGTAGCTCTCCAGTCTCCTTAACCTATCCGCTTCAAAAAATCTGGAGTTTGCTGAGCTACTCGGGCCGTTCATGACTCAATATTGTTAGCTCATTTTCAGGCTCACATACTATGACAAAGGAAATATCTTCGTGCTCTGATCGTAAGATATTTGTACTTAATTGACAAGAGCTTTGATTTTACAGCCACATATATCATTCACAAAGATACATCATGAGTCGATTATGCGCAAGCAGTCTTTGTCTCAGAGCACCTCAGGTAATCTTCCTGAGTCCAACAAGCTAATACGGTCTAGCGAGTACTTTTCCTATCGCATGAATGCCTATTCCGACACGCAAACTACCCTTGTTTCATCGCTCGCGATCGGCTATTTTGTAAGCCGACCGGTTAAGATCCGAGAATTGCGTGTGTTGCGCTGGCAAAGTCATCTTTACTTCTAGACCATCATGAACTCTGTCAACGCATCTGTCGTGTTTCTGTTCTGCTTGCTCTTGTTCTTCGACCGTTGGTATACTACCCATGCTCTCCATTCCACCTCGAGCTCTACCCCTATTTCTGGCGCTGCAGATCTTTTTTTCTCGGCTGGTTCGCACATGGGATATTCTGTATATGGCTCAACTTGTCTAGGCGACCGTCCCCGTGCTCTCCATTCTACCTCGGCCTCTACTTCTATTTCTAATGCTGAGTCCTTCGGTAGTCCGAAAGATCCTTCTCTCTTGGCTAGTTCGCAAATGGCATATTTCTCAAGTTGTCTCAGCGCTGACCGTTGTCGTACTGCCTATGCTCTCCATTCTACCTCGAGCTCTACTCCTATTTCTGATGCTGAGTCCCTCAGTAGCCCGGAAGATCCTTTTTTGTCGGCTGCTTCACAAATGGCACATTCTTCATTCGACTCAAGTTGTCTCGGCGCTGTTGCAGTTAATACTCCGGACTTAATTAGAAACATATCACATAACGGCTCAACGCCGTATGGCCCAATGCCATCTCTCTATAACGGCTCAACGCCGTATGGCCCATTGCCATCTCTCTATAACAGCTCAATGCTGCATGACCCAGTGTCATTATATTATAACGGTTCAACACCGCATAGCTCAATGCTAGTTGATTACTACAACAACCCAGATCAGCATGTTTACAACCCAAAGGCGTTTGATTTGAATGAGTACTTTAACTCAACTTTGCTCATCCACAGCTACATGCCGCTCAACAGTTACGAGTCAACTTTACAAAATAACACAGTAATTCTCTCTTCCTCCCATTCTTATACACTTTTCTTTTATCCCAATCATCCTAAATCCATTCCGTTACGACAGTATCAGTCAGCATTTTGGATCAGGAGACAATTCCTTGCGTTAAGACAATTTATTTTCCTATCAACCTCGCTCAGCTCTTCTCCACATAGCCATCTATGGCCACAAGTATGCAGTATCTTTGAGCAAGTACTGACTTCATATAACAATAGTATTGATTTTGTTTTACATTCTTATCGTCTTTATCAACTAATCAACTATACAATGTTTCCAATTGAGCAGCCAATTCCTTTTCTACTATTTTATGAAAGAGTCAAAGCCAAATGCCGGTATGCAAGATTGTTTGCTTTCAAGTCAGTTTGCTATAAGCATGATTTTGTTGTGAAGCTTAAAACATTGAATCTACACTGTGATATGCAGCATTTCATGCTTGGTTTTCATCATGGATTATCGCTTCTAGATTTTACCAGCATGCATTCTGAGAGCTCAATATCTTTGAGTTTCAATTTGACTATCAAAACTAGCGCTATTGCTTTTTTGGGTCCGCGTGCTATAATTTTCATATCTAATGTCGCTCATTACCACTCCTTTCGTTGTATAGCTGATTTTCTTGCACACTGCTTTCCAGTTCAGTCACAAATAAGTGATAAAGGGTCATATCTCTCCTTGCGTGGAGGAGGTAGAGAAGCCTCTAATAGGTATTTCTTTCCCCAAATTGAGAATTATCTGTCTTTTCCTTGTCAGATAATAAACCCTATCTCTACAATGTATCGATTTCATAGTTTCCTGGAACCAGATTGCCAATTTATCCGTAATCCTATGCTATTATATGCATCCATACCTGTTTCTGACTTGTATTTGTCTTTAACTCGGGGGTCGTTGAAGGACTTGGCTAAATTTCACAACCTTCATTTTCAAGAACACATTAAGTCCAAAATGTGTACTGCATTTGAAAACCATCAATGCCAAACAACCTGTAGAGAACCTCTCAGTGTCTTTGAGCCTCTTGATCCAGTTCAAATCAAAACCCAGCATAGTTTTCCTCCTCCATCTCCTTCTAAAGTTTTGCTCAAAAAAATCATATCAAATTGGTGTGCTGATTTTTCTGCATCAGCTATAGAAGAAGGTGGATGTGGAGTATGTGGTCAGCTTAAGCCAATTTCTGCTTTGACTCCAATGAAACAGGTTAAAAATATGCTCAATGTTCTTATTAGCAGTGGAGTTAGCCGCAAAGAGCGACAAACAATAACTGATAGAATAACTGATTTATCTGGACTGATTATTGATAGCCTATGTTCCAAAGTTTGTAGTGACTGCAGGATCTCACTTCAAGAAGGAAAAACTCCTCGGATTTCGTTGGCAAATGGATTCTGGCTGGGGCATATTCCAGCTCAACTACAGAGCTTGAACTTTGTTGAGAAGTTATTAATTCAAAAAATCCGAACCAATTGTTGCTTTGTTCGTGTGTCATCAGGTATGAGAAAGATGATTTCACATGTCATAGCGTTTGACTCACCAGTCATGAAAGTTTATGATGTCCTGCCACCACCTCCTGAAGATCTGGATGAAGTCTTGGCAATCATGTTTACTGGTCCGTGCAAGCCTACAGAAAAAGATTATGAACGTACGCCTATGCTTGTCAGACGGAAGGAAGTTTTCCGGGCTCTCACCTGGCTTCGATTAAATCATCCTGCATATCAAGAAATAAAAATATCTACAGACAATCTCAATAAATACCCTGAGGATATACCACCAGTTACTGTTGCGTTTAAGCAGATGCAATCAGAAGGTAACAGAATACCTGAGGGTACAAGTACTCATGATAATGAACTAGAAATTGGCACAGAGATGGGTAGTGTTCCATTTGTGGTACATGGTATAACGGGTGAACAGCTACAGAATACTTCAGTTGAGCTTCAAAAAGCTAAAGCTTTAGCTTATCTGAAATCACAAGGCAAATTTCTTGCAGTTGGACACAGTGAGAAAAGCTCGTCTATATTCAATAATCCATTATTATATCCTTCTATTTTTCCGTGGCTGTTCCCTTATGGCATGGGTAGTATTGGCATGACTACCCTCAAATCATTTTCTGAAAAAAGTCACAAAAAATACTTTATGAACTATCATGATAAAAGATTTCAGACCGACCCTTTGTTTAGTTTTGTAGCTTTCAGTCATGAACAGGTCAAACAGACTACAAGTAATGGTTTTGCACTAACCCAGAAAAAAAACTTCTCAGCCATTGCAGACCGCATTTTGAACTTGAATCCACATGTATTAAACACTTTAATAGATAAACTCAGCAAAGGCGAAGTTGTACGGCCGGAATCAGAAGAGGAAAAATTATGCTACGAGATAATTCAAGATCTGGACCATGTAGGTGGTACAGTTAAAGGATCTATGTTCAGCAAAAAATTCTTGAGAACTAAACTGTGGTCCCTAATCTCATATCTTGGGGCCCCATCGTGGTATATCACTTTTGCACCATCTGATCAAACTCATCCTTTGTGTTTATATTATGCAATGACTGATGAGAATTTTGACATTAATCTTAATCTTCCTAACGATGAAAGAACCCGTAAAATTATCAATAATCCTGTAGCTGGAGCTAAGTTCTTTGATTTCATGGTTCAAATGTTTATCAAGCACATATTGGGAGTAAACACTGATCATGATGGCATTTTTGGAAAAACGTCTGCTTATTTTGGAACCATAGAACAACAAGGAAGATTGACACTTCATCTTCATATGCTTCTTTGGATTGCAAACAGCATGTCTCCACAACAAATAAGGGATGCTATACTCAAAAATGAAGATGACTTCCAAAGAAGAATTGTTGAGTACTTAGAATCTGTGCATTGTGGAGATTTTATGACTGGTACTCAGGAAGAAGTTCAACAAAATCTTCAGGCTGTCTCGGAAAATGAAGATTATACTAATCCCTTATATTCTTTACCCCAGAGTCCTCCAAGAGACTGTCTTTGTACAAACACTGAGGATTGCGAGCCATGTAAAGCCTGGAATGAAAATTATCAACAAGAAGTGGATGATATTATATCTCGAACTCATATACACAAATGCAAATCTACTTTGACCAAGCAAGGAACCAGAAAAGCGGGTAAAGATTATCTGGGTTGTCCTGACAATAAGTTTGGTACCTGCAAAGCCAGGCTTCCACGTGAAACCTTTCCATCAACGCAGGTTGACACTGACACAGGTGCCCTAAGAATGAAAAAGTCAGAGGCTTGGATTAACACCTATAACCAAACTATGACATACTTACTTAGATGTAACTCTGATGTCTCTTCATTGCTATCAGGCACGGCAATAAAAGCTGTGGTGTTGTATGTGACAGAGTACATTACAAAATGGAATCTGAACACTCATGTTATTTTTGAAGTTATTCGTACCATCTTACAGAGAAATGCAGAAATGCTAACAGGTACTTTACCTTGTCATGAAAAGGCGAGAAAACTTATTACCCAAATTGTTAACTCACTATCAGTCAAGATGGAGCTGGGCGCACCAATGATTGCGATGTATCTTTTAGATAAACCTGATCATTACACAAGTCATGAGTTCAGATCATTCTACTGGAAAGACTTTGTCAGTGAAGCACGTAAGTTTTGGCTAGAACCTAATGAAGTGCAAACCAACAAAGAAGAAAAAGTAGTGGTAATTCAGCACAAGGGCAAAATTATAGGGTTTTCCTCAGTTTTTGATTATATATATCATGCAGAAGCTTTAAGTGGCATGACTTTATATGAATGGGTCTGCCAATGTGAACGAGTCAAACTCAGAGCGCATAAAAACCAGGTCAATTGCTCTGATAATGACAGCTATGAAAACAACGATAGCAGCTGTTCATCTGATGAAGAAGATACATTCGAAATCATGTGTCCTACTACTGAAAACAAGGCTACAACTTTGGAAAAAAACATGTTGCCCAAAAATGCACATCCTTTTATGCATGACCATCCCTTGGCCAGTACGCATTACTTGCGCATGCACAATAAGAAAAATATTGTGCCAAACTTCATTGGCCCTTCATTGCCAAGAAGAAACAAGGGGGACAGAGAGTACTACTGCTCAGTTATGTTGACACTATTCAAACCGTGGAGAACTGGAGAAGATCTTAAGATCAAGGAAGAGAATTGGGACAGCGCATTTGTGAATTATAAATTTTCTACTCAGCAAAAATTGCTGATGGACAATTTTGAACTTCGATTTGAATGTTTAGATTCAAGAGATGACTACCATGCTCAAAGAAAAGCTCAGAGTCTCGGAATTGATCCTTCCAGTTTAGAGCCTGAGTTTGATGATGGAGTTCATTTTGATCCATTTAAATGTTCAGATGACAGTATAAGTGCACGGGAACAACGCAGGCAATTAGACATGCAAGAGATGACTGATTTGCTAGTCAATACTGGGTGGACAAATGCAAAATGTGACTTGAAATGTCTTATACCAGCCTCTTTTGACTTTCCCTTTAAAAGTTCAAATGCATGGAGAATGGAAATTGCAAAGATGAAGGGAAAAGTGTTAACAGAAAGATTGAAGCAGAACAAGGACAGACCAAATACATTTATTAACAAGTATCCTGATCAAGTAGAAATTCTTGATCAACATGTATTTGAGGAAAAATTCAAGAGCAATCACGCCAAAAAACTCATAGAGGATTTATGTATAAGATTCAAATTGAATCAAGAGCAGGAAAGAGCTTTTCGTATTATTGCAAACCATTCTGTCAGTTCAATCTCAGACCAATTGAAGATGTATATTGGTGGCATGGCAGGGACAGGTAAAACTCAGGTACTTAAGACTCTCAGAGAGTTCTTTAAGGAGAAGGACCAAAGCCACCGCATGATAGTAGTTGCACCAACTGGTACTGCAGCAGCTTTAATTCAGGGCTCCACTTATCACTCAGTTTTTGGGATCAATTCATCAGAGGAAGGTGAGTTTTGGAAGACATCTCTATCGCAAATTTGTTCCAGACTAAACGGCGTGAATTATGTTTTTTTGGATGAAGTTTCAATGCTTTCTTGTAAAGACATGTACAAAATCAGTGCGAAGATGGCCACTGCCTTGAATCAACCACTTCTTCCATTTGGTGGGATGAACATGATATTTGCAGGTGATTTTGCACAATTGCCACCGACTATGGGTGGCAAAAGTGTATCATTATATAGCCATATCATAGGTTCCAATTCTTCAGACCAACAAGTCAGTATTGGAAAATATTTGTGGCATCAAGTCAACACTGTAGTACTCTTAAGAAAGAACTGTAGACAAACTGGAAAATCAGACAAAGATAAAAAATTTCGTCAAGCATTGGAGAACATGAGATACAAAAATTGTACTACGGAAGATATTAGTTTCTTGAGATCATTGATCTCCGACCCTTCAAATGAATCTCGGTCTATTGATAACCCACATTTCCGCAATACTTCTATAATTTTGACTTATAACAAACACAAAGATGTAGCTAATGAACTGGGCAGTAAACGATTTGCTGCAGAGACAAGCCAAGTACTCACACACTTTCTCTCTGATGATGAAGAAGTCATTTTTGATGAACCTCCTTCCCAAACTCGTGATCGAAAACGCAAACGAAGAAAAGCTACAAAACACCAAATTGACGAGTATGTACAGCAACCGGGTATGAGAAATTTGCGGACACCCCCTTGCGGACACCCTGCGGACACCCTGCGGACACCCATTTTTCATTGCTATGAACCTATTCTTGTCAAAAACCATTGTTTCTATTAGTTTATGGGATAATACAAACACTCCTACCACCTGCTATGAGTAATCAGAATGATGGCCTTTTGTGCAGGAAGCTAAAGTTTTGGACTTGTGACCTGGACACTTTTGAATCTTCAACACTTTCGACATTTCGTTGGCTCACTTTTGTAAAGATGAGCTTGTTTGTAAGTATCCTCCTCCAAATATGTATAGTTCAAGTATGTAGTCTAAGTTTTTATAGCAAGGCTGGCGTAGAAAGCTGGCCATATTTCTGTATCCAGACTTGGAGACTGAGCAACTTCACAGCAATGAGGAGCCACCTCATACAATGAGCAAATCTGTCATCAATGGTGTGTATTTTGTTGATGCTATCACAATCATGCAGTTTGCACTGACTTCTATTTTTACTCCTATTTTTAAATTTAGAATACACAAACTCTTCAATTCAGGTTCCAGAGGACAGCATAGCCAACTGTGGTATGTAGAATTTGCTATCATAGCTAAATGGTGTCAATCTGAGCTATTTGAAAAGATCTACCTTGCAAACCTGCACCTAAGGATGCCAGTCCTAGAGTGAAAGACAACCATCAGATGAATATAAATCTGAGTGCTACCAATGCAGAGATGGTGCAGGTCCAGGTCTGGAGTGAGGGTAAGATCTTTACTATATCAATCACTTCTTGATGAATATACCTTAAAACTTATCATTCTTCTTATAGGTTTTTTTTTCCAAAATGAAGGGAAGCACTGGTGACAGTCAATTGCATCACATTACAAGCATCTCCAATGGTATGTGGAAGTCCCTTTAACTGTGGAATGGTGTCTGAGTGAATTTATAGCTGGGCATAACACTCAGAATAATGCACCTTTGACTGTTCAGCCCCCATCTACTGTACCAGCACTGCAGAAACCAATTCAAGACAAAACTGTCATAGTCCCATCTGCTCCAGCTCACCCTACAAATATAGCAGTATATCCTGTAGATCTAACAGATCCTGCTCGTCTGACTACATTTGTTCCACTTGAATCTCCACCAGCACCTCAGTGTCGTCACAAAAATGATATGAGTGTGCCATTCACCCGCATTGACTTGCTTGAAGGTGGATTTTGGAATGGGTTCCCAAATGGAAAATTTGCTATTGACCTGGACTACTCGACTTTTAGTGCACATAAGAATCTTGCAGTTCAGTGGGCTACACGGGGCTCCAGTGGAGCTAATGGAAAGAATGGTCAAAGTTTTACAGTGAATGGTGAAACAATATCCCAGGGCAGAGAGAGCTACAAGCAATGTCTCGGTATACTCCGGTGCAGGAATGAAAATTGTGATATCATCACTCGACCTAAAACGCATGCTAAATCACTGGAAAAGCAGACAATAACACAACAGTGTCGTAAAAACATCAGGAAAAGGATTGTGGCTGTGCTTATCCTACTTTTTTCAGAAAGTTTACACTCTGTGGGCAGTGTTGGAATGCATCAGTATTGTAACTGGCACTCCTGAGGCTGTCTACAGGGTGTCCACAAGGTGTCTGCAAAATGTCCTCTCAGAAAAATTTGTGGCTGTGCTTATCCCACTTTTTCAAAAAGTTTACATTCTGTTGACAGTGCTGGAATGCATCAGGGTTGTAACTGGCACTCCTGAGACTGTATACAGGGTGTCCACAAGGTGTCCGCAAGGTGTCCACAAGGTGTCCGCAAGGTGTCCGCAAGGTGTCCGCAAGGTATCCGCAAGGTGTCTACAAAGTGTTACAAGTGCAAAACAGGATTACAATCAGTACAACTGATTCTGAAGCTATTACAATGTCTTCTCTTGTACAAACATGCTAAGACATGACCCCAATACCATCAGTTGTTTAATATTCAAAGTTGACAGGTCCAAATGTTAAAATTATGGTGAGTACAGATTACCTTGGAGTTATTATAATGTATATCTTCCAGAAACATGCTATGACCTGTCTCTTATACCACTAACTAGTTGATATTCAAAGTTGACAAGTGCAGATGCTGGCAGTCAGCTTCTCAAAGCACTTGAGATTTGTGAAAAACATTTTGAGTGTCTTCAGCATTGCAATTTCACAATGATATTTGACTCATGAGGATGTATGAATCTTCTCTTAGCACTCTTTAGAGAAATTATCTGTGGAAACATATCAAAAAAAAAAAAATTGTGGCTGTGCTTATCCCACTTTTTGAAGATTTTTACACTCTGTGGACAAGACCTTGAAAGTGTCTCTGAGGCAAGATATACACTTGACACAGGAGGTACAGTCTCATACAGTATCTACAATCCTATCTACAGGGTGTCCGCAACCCTTCAAGGTGTCCGCAAGGGGTGTCCGCAAATTTACCAGTACCGTACAGCAACTACTTTGGAAGCAACTTCCTTCAAGTAACAATATGCAAATTCCTGGTACTCTGTCCTTGTGTAAAGGTCTGTCTGTGATGATCCGTTTCAACAGTGCAACTGAGCTTTGTATAACCAAAGGTCAAGAAGGTACAGTGCATGGTTGGCAGGCTAGAAAAGGAAAGTGTGGTCAACTTGTGCTGGATGTGCTATATGTCAAACTGGAAAAGCCTCCTACAAATGTTCAGTTCAAAGACCTCCCCCTCAATGTTGTCCCTATTACCCCAAATACTCGACGTATTAACTGTAAGCTGCCTGATGACAGAATCATTCAAATCTCTAGAACTCAAGTAGAGGTTCTACCTAATTTTGCAATGACAGACTTTGCTTCCCAAGGGAAAACAAGAGACCCCAATGTTGCAGACATATACAATAGTCGTGATTTCCGAGCCATCTATACTGCTTTGTCAAGGAGCTCCACTGCTAGTGGGACTATGATCTTACAGGGTTTTAATGTTAGTCATATTACTGGTGGTATTAGCAATAAAGGTGGATACCGCCAAGAACTAAGGGAATTGGAAATTCTGAATGACATCACTAAGTTACGTGTAGATCAAAAATTGCCACCTTCAATTATTGGAGACTTAAGAGGACCACTCATACAACAATATAGATCATATTTTGGGAATAAACATAGACCTGAAGGGCTTCATGAGAGTCTAGTTTGGGATGCAGGTGAAAAATTTGAGTCTACATTGGATAGAGATATTTCTTGGATAATACTAGAAAAAGAAAAGACAAAATATCCTGCAAAGAAAAAGCAATCAGGTACTTTTCTGCCAATTGATATGAACATTCTGGATCACAATGAAATGAAGGAAGAATCAATCTCCATTCTTTCAAAAGACATAACACAAACACACCAAGGTACAAGTCATGATTACCCCACACTCAAATGGTCTGAAAACAGCTGTGCATATGATTCAGCTATTATGCTTCTTTATCACCTGTTTAGATCTCGACATGCAGCATTTAACCATGAAAGCATGAACTTTTCATCTATCTTGATGAACGACCTCTCAAATAGTTTTCAAGCAAATTTGACAAACTTCACCGATGTCGGAGAGAGGATACGACAACAGTTATTTAATGTTGACTCCAATGCATTTCCTTATGGGGGATATACAGATACATCTGATGTCTTGCATGAGTTATTGCGTTCAGTGACCCCAACAACTAAGAGATCTGTTTTTTGTGTAAATAATCACTCTAACATTCAGGACAGACTACAACACAATTTCATGCTAAGTCGAACAACTGGTACGTATGAATCCACTCAGCAATGGGTGTCTCACTTTTTAGAGCCTTGGGCTGATAAATGCCATTCTTGTCACGAAGACATGTTCCGGAAATACTCATTCCAAAGACTTCCAGAATTTCTACTGATGTCAATAGCCTACGAAGGTGATATGTTGATTGATGATGTTATACATGTGACTAGTGAAACTGAGTCTCAAAGTTATCACATCAATGGCATCATTTATTTTGGAGATAATCACTTCATCACCAGAATGTTTGATGGGACGCAGGAGTGGCTATATGATGGAATAGGATCTGGTACACCAAAAAAGTTATCTCCAACAATGGAAGTTGACAGGTTAGAGTATTTTGCGAATAAAAAAGCAGTGGTGATTCTATATGTCTGTACAGAAAATGGAGATGCAGTTGAATAATAAGTGTTTAACACAGAATACGGCCTCGTACTCGCCACGCGCAGCGGTGGCCCACACCCCCTTCATATGGACACAGCGTGGGACTTTCGACCAAGTCGAAAGGGACTGTGTCTGTAATACAGTGTGGGCCTTCGACTTGGTCGAAAGTGACCGTTGTGTCTGATATAGACACAGCGTGGGACTTTTGACCGAGTTGAAAGGGACTGTGTCTGGAATACAGTGTGGGGCTTTCGACTTGGTCGAAAGTGACCGTTGTGTCCGATATGACACAGCGTGGGACTTTCGACTGAGTCGGAGAGTGTGAAATCGTTATTTTTGCTTATTCTGCAAATTAAAAATACTTCCTGTTGTCTAATCCATTTGCTCTATAAATAAGAAATATCCAGATTGATTAGCAGAGCTTATTGGTATAAAAAAATTTGCCACTTTATGCGTAACAATTTTCTCTATTCACAAAATTCTGCATCTGTTGTGCGCCACAATGTCCCACAATGCCCGTCGACTTGGTCGACAATTGGTCAGTGCACATATTATGTGCCCACTCCAACCGTCGACTTGGTCGACAATTCGTGAGTGTGCACATATCATGTGTGCATACCAACTGTCGATTTATATATTCGTATTTTCCTTCTTCAGAAGATCCTGGAACACCCCACGTTTCTGTATTTTCATCAAGATTTCGTCGACCTACCTCCACCTCACCTCCACACCTTCTTCCACCTCTATCACCTTCAATTCTTCTCCCAACCCCCTACCTGACCGCAATCCCCTGTTTTCCGACCCTCCGAATTCGATGGAACCACTCCCAAGGCCTCCCAACCTTTTCTTCTCCCAATAACCCCACCCCCATCCCCTCCTCCCTTTCAGGTCCACCTCTCCACTCCTTCCTCTGCAAACATCATCGTCCCGGACTCGTTTCCAGGGTTTCTGAACCGTCCGAATCGAATGATACACTTTTTGGGCGCGTCCGAACTTGCCCGCATGCGATATGAAGACTTTTCGCTTTTTGGGTATCTTAGGATACCCATAACTTTTGAACGGGACGTCGGTGCGTTATAATTTTTATATCCCCTTCATCCTCTCATCGAATAGATTCTGTAGCACCCCCCATTTATGTATTTTCTTGAAGATTTCGTTGACCTCCCTCCACCTGTCCTCCCGACCTTCTTCCACCTCCACCTCCTTCAGACCTTTCCCAACCTCCTACTTGACCTCACTCCCCCTTTTTCTGACCCTCCGAACTCGATGGAACCACTCCCAAAGCCTCCCGAAGCTTCCTTCTTTTCATACGACCACCCTTCCTCCTTCCCCTTCTCCCCATCAATACTTGTCGTTCCCTGGCTTAAACTCCAGCCCCCCGAACCGGTTTCTGGGGTCTTCAGACCCCCTGAGTATGATGGAGACTTTCGCGAAGGCGTCCGACACCGTTTGCGTTGGATATGCGCAATGTTATAGGTTCTAGTAGCTTTAGTACTTAATAGATAGTCAGTATGTACTGCGTTGATTTTTAAATGTGGTCCATCAAATGTAGACAGCCAAAATACAGTACTAGACCACTTCAATACATTATCATAATGTTCGAAACAAAATTTGGCAGCAAGTCTAAGTTTTGCCCTTCTTTGGGAAATTAAAAATACTTCCAGTGGTCTGAGTGATTGGTTCTATAAACAAGAAGTGTACTCATTCATCATTAGTATCCATCTGTATAAAAATGTTTGGTAGTTTATGCATTAAAAATTAATATACATGTATTTCACTGAGTGTCAGTCCCAAGCTTTCGACCCGGTCGAAAGTCTCACGCTGACTGAGGACAAGTCCACATTCTCCGACTTGGTCGAAGAATTTTGGATAACACCATGCGCACACCAACCGTCGATTTGGTCGACAATTGGTGAAACTCCAAACATCATGTGCGCAAACCAAACGTCGACTTGGTCGACAATTGGTGACTGCAAACAAATTATGTGTGCACACCAACTGTCGACTTGGTTGACAATTGGTGATGCACAAATTATGTGCGCACACCAACGGTCGACTTGGTCGACAATTGGTGACTGCGCACTTAATAAATCTCAGCCACCCAACAAAAAAAAAAATCGTATCTCCGTCAATTCTTCACCGTTTGCCACAATTATTAGAGCGTTGGAAAGCCCTTACTCAGCACTACAAACCCGCATTTCTACACCGATGATATATGACAGTTCCTCGGTGCACAACACAGCATTATATGTATATTTATGTTCATAGTACTGCTGGCCAATCTTCCACCCACTGCTGCCCACTTCTCCATCCAATCCTGCCCAATCCTCCAGCCCACCCTGCCCAACCTGCCCACCAATCCTGCCCAACCCTGTCACCAACCCTGCCTCCAACCCGGCCCAACCCTGCCCCTGACCCTGCCCAACCCTGGGCTAAAACCCTAGTCCAACCCTGGAAACCCCCTAGTAAACCTGCTCTCAACCCTGGCTCCCAACCCTGGGGTGGCTCAGCCCTGCTCTCAACCCTCTCCCCAACCCTGCCCACAACCCTGCCCCCAACCCTGCCCCCAACCCTGCTCCCAACCCTGCTCTCAACCCTGGACTAAAACCCTACCCAACCCTGGGACCCCCCTAGTAACCCTATCCTAATCTCCTCCCAGTACCTCGACGTTTACCACGTTTCCTCCACTCTCTGTTCAACCTACTCACCCTTCCTCAACGGATTCGTACGTGCTTCACGTTGCACTGGTTAACGTTCGTATTGTGCTGACCTGCGTCATTTGAAGGGGTACTGGTTCGACTTTCGAGACGGCTTCCAACCCCATAGTATCCAGTGGTGGACCTCCAGATCCCAGCACTGCGTACGTGTACCAGTTGCAATAATTCTTTCATTCCGCATGCTCATGTCTCGAATGAGATCTGAAGCCACTTCCACGATAATCAGCAGTGCCACTACAAGTACATTCTTGACAATGTAAGTTATGCCATACCTTCACAACAATTAAAATTGACAGTTACTGGGCCTGAAGATCTGTCTCGTCCTCGTAAGTTGCATACAATATTGCCTCGACTTCCCTTCTTATGTAGTTCTTATTTGGCAGATTCTCTGTCTTTACAACTATTATTGGAGGAGGTAATAGCTCAACGTCTTCGGAGACAAGCCCTACTTCGTTACTCCCAACGTGAGTGTGGTTTGGAATTCATGACCATAGGACATCTTAAGATGCTAATTACAACCAAAAATTCTGATTCTACAAACATTGCAACCAGGAATTCTTACGATCCATCTACAAACACGGGAATCGACGGAGATGCTGCTCCGACAGCTACAATGCCCACCACAACAACCACAGCTGCAGTTGGCAACCATCCTTCCAATCGAGCAGCCATCATCGCTGGCAGTGTCGTAGGAGCTCTCGTCCTACTCCTTCTCCTGACGTCCCTATATTGCTTTTGGCGACGAAGATCAGCAAAACGAGAACAACAAGCCAATAATTATCATACCTCCTTTGACCGGGATATGATGATTCGCAGTAACTCCGGCACTCCCACTCCCCACACCGGTTTAACTTCAGCCTCCCCTCCTAACGAGCACGCTCTGAAGCTGAAGGATTTCCAAAGATTCAAATTTGAACCGCTTTCGAGCGCTGTTGGAGGAGAAATTGGCGTAATTTTCGGAAACGGAGTTCAAAGTAAAAACAGCCAACGAGAAAGAGAAGGTAGTGGCGGACTCCCATCGTGTATCATCATCAGTGTCATCAACCCGATCTTCTACGTCTGATTCGGACCAAACCACTCCTTCCTTGGCCATAGGTCGGCACAGTTACTCTTCAGCGTACGATCATATCCTCGCAATGACACAAGAGGAAATAAAATCTCCAGCAACCACAAGTGTCTACAGTGCCCTGACTACCTTATCCTCGGAAACCTTTTGTTCAACTTACTCGGGCTACAATCTCACAAGAATCCCGCGGGATTCCAGCTTTCACAGACCGCCAGATGGATATCCAGGCACAGATTATGAATCTCCAACAGCAGATGATAGGGAAATCGAGGAATAGTTCAGCGAGAGCTTCATGACCTTCGGGAGGAGATCAAACGTTTGGAAGAGTTGAATAAGACGGATTGGGCATTGGAGTTGACGGATTTACCTCCTCCCAGCCTGAAACTTGGCTCGGGATTGGGACAAAGGCGTAGTAGTGTGGGCATGGCTATTTGATAGGAAGATGAAGTTAATGGACATGTAATTTTCTATGGATGATTTTGACAATGTATAGCCTACAACAGACGTACCAAATCGTGATGCTTTTGACTATCCGAGCCTGAATATTCGGAGTTGCACCCTGACGCAGAGGAGTTGTAATTTTTAAAATTTAAGTAAAACTGATTGGATTATTCTTACCGAGCCCAATGTTCAAGACCTTATCCAGAACAGGTTTTGATATGCTCGTAGATACAAGCATATCAAGTGGTGGTTAAGAATAAAAGATGATGATGTCTCTAAGTACTAATAGTAACAGAAGGCGGGAGAACTACTAGGGAATTATACAGGTTCTCCTTATTAGGAAATACGCGTTACAGAAGTCGAGATATGATTGAACGGGGAGATTGATGATAATGGTACTGCGAAGGGCCTGGAGGAACATTTGGAAAGAGTAGTGGTAAAGCCTCAGTGATAGCTAAGTAAACGAGAGGGAGAGGAGAAGGTGCGGGCCGCCGCGTCAATACGAGAGTTGAAAATGAAGTCGGAAAACTGTTGTCGAGGCCAAGATCTTCCTCGAGCACCAATGCCGCCGGGCGGGGCTCTGGTAGAGGATCAATGTTCCCGGAACCCTTCGTTCAGCACTTCGACCGAGCCTGTGATATTAGAATCCTCCCCCTCCTCCCAGGATAAGCGATGAGAGGGACTGACAAAAAAGGAAAGGAAGTCAGTCGAGCCAGCTTGAGATGCCCATAGGAACGTCCACTTACTCCGTCCCACCGCCGTCAACAGTAACAGAGACCTTCCATAGGTATTCGACACCGACGGAGGCTGAATGTGAACCATGACACTGTTTGCCATGCAGAGCGCGACCTCGAAAGGACCATTTCGACCATTTCTCCGAGAGCTTCAAATGTGGAAAGTCTGATGGTGAGATTGAGTGCCATAATCAAGAGACGAGGGAGAGCCTGAGTCGACACTGGCAGAGCCAGATCTAATTCAGAGTTACAGCCTGAGTCAGAATCAGAATCGAGATATGCTTGAACGAGCGGAGACTGGTGATAATGGGTACTGTGGAGTGCCTGGAAGAACGCTTTGGAAAAAAGCGTAATGGCAGAGGCAGCGTCAGCGTCATCTAAACAAGTCTCAGCGATCTCTAATTCAACAAGAGTGGTTAGGGAGAGGAGAAAGTGATAAACATCCGTGTCGGAGAGCGGCAATTGATACAATGTGAGAGATGATAGCGAACAGCTTGATCTGGAAATGAAGTCGGAGAACTGTTGTCGAGGCCAAGAAAAATCCTTCTCGAGCATGGCCACGGGACCCGGCCAGAGGGTCAAATTTTCCAAGTTCGGAAGGATGAGCGATGAGAGCAGATTGGAGAGTAAGGCGTTGCTACTGGCTACACACTCCTCTTGGTCGGAACCACAGGCTAGGATTAAAACACGGACCGAAAACGATATCTGCGGTGGTATCTGAGCCTGTGCAAGAATCGGAAATGAATCGCGCAAATGATAGAATAGCATATTGAGGTTAGGACAGTTGACTAGCATTTCGAAGACATGGTCGTCATCCATTAAACGTATATCCAACTGAGTCACGGAGAATGGCAAGTGGATAGATGATGTTTCCAGGAACACAGTGGTTTTAAGAATGTGAAGGTTGGGTGAGCATGATAGAATAGCTGATAGAACAGGAGTAGATTCCCAATCAGCTAGTAGTGGGTGGTTGAGCGTCACGAGCATGGAATAATTTCGTTGCACGGAGGCGAAATAAGGAGTGAAGAGTTTGGGCCAAGGACCATCGGCACACAGTTCGAGCACTCGCCATCGGTGAGAATGGCTAGTGATGGCGTCCAAAAGATCTAGATGACGATGAAAAGCCGTATCCACATCTATCTCTGCATTGAGAATCACGATTGCTACGAAAAGGTCAAACGACTTTGACCGCGAAAGATGTGTTCTCAGAGCAGCCAAAGTAATCGCGCAATGCAGATCAGTAGTATCGGTATTTAACTTCATGCGGACATCCGACCAAACTCTAGGCGAGGATAAGGCAACATCGCGCCAAAGTTGACAGACGTTCATGAAATAGGGCTTGGAAGGGGGTGAGGATGTTGAGAAACGGAATGAGAGGGAGGATGATTCCAGAATAGGGGAAAGGATTTCGTTTGGGAGTTTTCGAATTGGTGCCATGAGGCTCGCTTTCATGCGCATGAGCTTGTCGGGACGAGCGTACTTGAGGTGCAACTCTTTGAGCTCGGCTGTGCATTGCTTGATCTGAGCTTCTTGAAAGGCGAGTTCTTCTTCACCGACTCTGAGATATCTTCGGCTTGTATTCCCGTCGGTAATCCGCCAGAGCGAAGCTGTTGAAGCGTGTCGTCGTAACTGGTTTGAAGGTCAGAGTCTCTGAAAGGAGAAGAGGCGGCTGTATGTGACATGCTACATCTTTTTATGAGCGACTGAGTGCCCTAATTGGCGGATTAACAGTTACCTGCAGTGGTAGTATAAACCCAAGAAGATGCGACGATGTGGTGGTTGGAAGCAAAGCTGTGAGCCTGGGAAAATAAACAGCCAATCAACAAACATGGCGTTTGGCCCCTATCATTAGTACTTCTGATTTCGAGGGTAACGAGATCGGGGTGAGAGCTGAGGGAAGGTAAATGATTCAAATATAGGAAAATAACTTAGATAGAATGTCCGTACAGGCTACATAAAACTAGGAGATACACAGAGTGGTACACAAACCCAAAAACACAAAGAATCTACGTAGAAACATACAAATCCACAGATTCCACACACACCGTGTCGCCTACTGTGAGAATACCTCGCCTTGAATACTCTCACCGAAATCTTCCATGCCTCGAAGACTCGCCCCATGTCGTCAACAAACCGTCGACAACAATGTTCCAGATACTGGAGTTGGAGTTGAGGCGGGGCTTATGAGGGTTGTCAGCATGTACGCGTACGATGAAGGCGGGGTGGCATTAGATGTATGTGAGGAGAATAATGTCGATATTGAACGGAAGGATGTGGAAGGAAGAGAAGAAGGGCTTCGGGATGTAGATTTAGATGTGGAAGAGGTCGAGGTCGAGGTACCATTAGTAGCAGTAATGAACCCAGGAACAGGTCTCCTCCACGGTTCATCTACATCAGCTTCACTCCCGCAACACTCCCTCTGTCTTGATTATCGCTTTGGTCCCTCGTTTTTTAGGGGGCGGTGGAGATGAAGAGAATCACTCATCACATATTTATCCCCATTCTCCAGCTCCTGGATAGCCTGCTTCACCAGCTTGTCCTTCAGCGTGCCTACAGTTTTCGAATACTTCCAAGCATGGAAGAGTGAGGAGTGAAAGGAGTTGAGGGCTCGACCATTAGAGGGTTCGCCGAATGCGAAGAATGAATCACGGTAGAATGGGAGTGGGAGTGGGAGTGGGAGTGGGAGTGGGAGGGGAAGAATGACGATGTATAGGGAGTTGGGGTAGAGGGTCTGGGGTAGGGGATGAGAGCGTTTGACGTAGAGGTAAACGAAGAGTTAGAGGTAGAGGTCAAGGTAGACAACGCAGATGTGGTATTTGTAGAGTTAGAATTGATTGCCAATGCGAATGAGTAACCTGGTCCTCGTCATGCGTCTACGAGGATGAATTAGACCTAGGTGGTGAAAGGTGCTGATGCGTTGGATGCGTTGCTGACGACGAAGTGCCAGTAGTGCTATTACTGAGTCATCTATTGCCGGTATAGGGAAATCTGCGGGTACCCCATGCGGGTCTGCGGGTGGGCTGCGGGTACCATTAAATATTTGAGTTCAGCATTATATGGCATACATACGAGCATTTGTAACATAGTAGAGAGACATAAAAGTGAATATAGAGCTTGTAGATAGACTTCAACGAAGTGTAGTGAAACTCAAATGTACATGGATAAGCACAGCCACTCACTCCCATCTGCAGTAGTCTCATTCCTAACTCGAGTATTTCTCTACAAAGCAGCCTAGATATTTTTGCCAAAAGCTTATTGCATGCACTAGAGACTATTTCCATTCTCTGCATGCCAATATTCTATGAATTATGTACCCAAATTACCCTTAGACTTGAAATGAAGCCTGCATCAATAAAACTCTTCGTGGTTCGCAGTGTAAATGCAACATACTCATTCTAATACATCACTGAGTCAATGTTTCAAGTGTTCAATAAAGTAATTTGTTCATCCAATTCTAGAAAAGTCAAGATCAATGTGAATTCAGCCCAAGGTTTACTAGAATTTATGATAGAAATTTACTTCTACACATTGAGCATGTCAAGGTACTGGCTATTAGTACAGAAGCTACAACATTCCTTGTTTTCAAACTGTTAGATGTTATGTGGATGTTAGTAATGCTCACGAATGGTACCCGCATGGTACCCGCAGTGGCTGTGCACATGCGGGTACCCATGCGGGTACCATGCGGGTACCTATGCGGGTACTATGTTTCTTGCCTTGATGTTGTATGAGAGTCCGTTGAAGAGAATGAACGGCTATTTGCACATACATACTACTGTCCTGGCATGAATGAAAGCTCAGTCTCTCTGACCAAAAAAAATCCAGAAGAAATCCAAAAAAAAATAAATAGAAAATGTCAAATCTGGTGTTAGATTTTTTGGCTGTAATTTGTGACTGAACTGCCTTTCATGCTGGTACACTAACCTGCCTGCTAAAGTAGCATCAACAGCGGGCCGTATGATGCTTTTACCAAGCCATTTCTACAAAAAGAATATTCTATGCAACTAAGGCTATGTAACGTTGGATACTCATACTTACAAGCAGTCCCATTTGCAGAGAAGGGCAAAAGTAAGTGCAGAGTGGGTCAGAAAGTGTCAATGATAGGTGATGCTGAGTCTTGCATATACCACATAAATCCCATCATTTTTGTATGAATGATTTTACCTCAATACCGACAGCGCTTTCTGTTCTTTGTGAAATTGCTACACAACAGACTCTGCATTTTGAAAGGACTATCTACACAATAAAAAGAGCAATTAGAAGGCTTAATCAACTAAGATTCTACATGATAAGCAAAGGGTAATGGGTACCCGCATCACCCGCATCACCCGCATGTACCCGCTGTGTACCCGCATGGGGTACCCGCAGATTTCTGATACCCGGTACTAATAGCCAGTACCTTGACATATTCAATGTGTAGAAATGAATTTCTATCATAAATTCTACTAAATCTTAGGCTAAATTCACATTGATCTCGACTTTTCTAGGAATTGGATCTACAAATTGCCTTAGTAAACACTTGAAACATTAGCTCAGTGATGTATTAGAATGAGTAGACTGCATTTACAATGCGAATTATGAAGAGTTTTATTCATGTGCAGGCTTCATTTCGAGTCTAAGGGTAATTTTGGTACATAACTCATAGAATATTGGCATGCAAAGAATGAAAATAGTCTCTACTGCATGCAATAGGCTTTTAGCAATAATATCCAGGCTGTTTTGTGGAGAAATACTTGAGTTATCAATGAGACTCTAATGTGAATGGGAGTAAGTGGCTGTGCTTATCCATGTACATTTGAGTTTCACTACACTTCGTTGAAGTCCATTTACAAGCTTTATGTACACTTTTACGCCTCTCTACTATGTTACAAATGCTCGTATGTATGTCATACATTGGTGAACTCAAATGATTACTGGTACCCGGGCCGTACCCGCAGCCCCGCAGGGGGTACCCGCAGATTTACCTATACCGCTATTAGTACAGGAGCTACAGCATTCCTTATTTTCAATCCATTAGAAGTGATTTAGATGTTGTGTGGATGCTGGTAATGCACCCGCATGGTACCCGCATGGTACCCGCAGTGGCTGTGCACATGCGGGTACCCATGCGGGCACCATGCGGGCACCATGCGGGTACCATGCGGGCACCTATGCGGGTACCTAGCGGATACTGTGTTTCTCGCCTTTATGTTGTATGAGAGTCCGTTGGAAGGAACTAATGGTATTTGCACATATATACTACTGTCCTGGCATGAACGAAAGTTCAGTCTTTCTGACAAAAAAAAAATCCAAAAAAATCTGAAAAAAATAGAAAATGTCAAATCTGGCCTTAGCTTCTTTTGGCTGTGATGTGTGACTGAACTCTTATTCATGCTGAGACAGTAACCTGCCTGCTGTAGTAATATTCAGTATCATTCTCATGGATCTCATGATCAAAATTTCAGCAGGCTGATAACAAGGACTCTGTATCTACATTTATGACTCTGAACTACTTAGTATGCCTCCCAGATCAGTATTCTAAATTATTGTTTCCTTTGTTTCTTGGATTTTTTATTATTCTCTGTCTCCTCAGTCTCTTTTGTTTGATCTGCCACCCGCTTAGATCTACGCAACTGTGCATTCTCCTGGACTGTCTGCAATGTCTTAACTACTTTCTCTTTAGCAAGGTCAGGCCTTTCAGCTGTAAGTCCAGCTTCTTGTAAAGCCTTTTTACTACGTTCTGCTGCTTGTTCCTTGGTCAATGGCCTTGGTTTTGGCCGTGGAGGTGCATGGTTCTGCTTCTCTGCCTCCTTCTCCCTTACCTTCTGCTCCATCTTCTCTCTTTCAGCTTTACAAAATTCACTCTCCTAAACCACAGTTAGCAAGAACAATATTTAATAACGCCAAGATAATACTGCACCTCAAGGTCAGATTCTGTAGCAACACGCAGATCTGGATCATTTTTCTCTGGACCATCATAAGGCCACCACAAATCCTCAGGAGGACCAACATCCAGGCCCCATTGTTCGCTTCCTGCCACACCAGCCTTCTGTGATCTATCAAACATGACTTTTTCCAGAATTTGGAGAGCCTCTCTATCAACATCTGCCTTCAATCTCTTCATTTTGCCATCCACAGTCTTCCCACTAAAATCAACCAATCGTTGCCATGCTTGGTGGAGAACTGACTGCTCTCTCTCCAGCTCTGACAACCCTGCTTCAATACATCCCAAGAAAGTCTCACGGTGACAGTGAGCCAAAAAGAGAGTTCGTGCATGTGCAATGCATAGTTCAAAGTCTTTAGGTGGGGCTGATAAAAATGACTGCACATTGATGTGGAGCCAGTTCAAAATGCGAGCCTGATCATCTGTTGTGATCCCACCAGTAAAGTATGCAGGACAAGGACGTCTAAACAGTGTAACTGCTGTCATGTATTGGTGGTTTCTAAAAATTGCATATCCAGGATTACCTTCATTCAGGTACAAGGCAAGGGCTGGAACACTTGACACAGAAAGTGCAGAAAATTCAGAATTGATGGTATGATGCAAAATTTTTTGCAGCATAGCCTTGTGCTTGTACAGAGCGCGGTCTACTTCTGTGTTGTACTGATATACTTGCCAATCAGAGGCAATATCTGCTGGATCACGCTCCTCATGTGTTCGGATGAACCTGCCCAACTGTTTAAATAATCAGTATGAAAAAAGATCTTAAAGTACTAGATTTTTTATACCCTGATTGATCGCCGACCCTCACGATCACCATACAATCCATCAACCAGCCTTTTCACAGAAATATTCTCCAAGACCTTGTTAGCGTTCTCATGCTTAATACCTCGCCACATTTTGATTGTCCATTTGCCTTTTTCCTGATGAAGAAGTCAGCCAGGATAATAAAACAATGTGTTGGCATCCATCTGAACCAAGACAGTGCGGCCAGCACTATCACAAATTAGTCAAATGGAAGAACTGACAATGCAACACTACTTACTAGAGACGCTTAGCAACATTAGCCCGCAATTGAACACCTTGCTTCAGACTTTCTATGATTTGTGAGCTTGAAGTATCTAACATTGATGCAGGATCACAGACATGGCATAGAAATTCCCCTTTGATTGTTGGTTCCATGCAGTTGACAAGGCAGGCCAAATGTGACCATCTGTGACATTTATCACATTGGACAGTGACCTGTTTGATGAGCTCACGATGGCCATCATTCTCAACACCACATCGACAAAGAATGGGAAGGGGTGTTGAAGGTGGTGGGGAACTTGAGGGAATTGTCCGAAGAGGTGTAGTTGGAGATGGGCCTGGGGAAGGTGAGTAGGAGTGTGCTGGTTCAGGTTTAACCACTTGTCTGGAGTCAGAGTGGGTTTGTTGATACTCTGTGATAGAGATGTGTGGTTTCCAGTTCACTGTTTCCTCTCTGGTCATTTCTCTATATCCTGGCTTTGTCAGAGTGGTTGATCTGGTCCCATCCAACTGCAGGTCCAGCTTCTGGAGGGCTATCTTCACACAATCTTCATGGAATTTTTCCTGTGCTACAATGCCACCTTTGAGGCTATAGACAGCACAGACTGTTTGGTAACCATCAGGCTGGTATCCTGTTGTTCCAGCAAGTAAATCTCCAATCTTCCCTTTCACAAGCTGACTGTAACCCATATTCTCCATTCCATCATATGAAAACACTGCTGATTGCCCACCTGTTGTTGGGATCAATGTAACACACCGAAAGTGTGCTTTGTTTGTGAACATGCGTGCCACAAGTTTGTATACCACTCCATCTCTTGAACCTGAGGCTTTTGAGCCTGGGTATAGTTCACGAGGGAAATCCCAATCTGGTTGATTGCCTTTTTCATCCATACCTGGTCGGATGATGAGTACAGATGGTATCCAGCTAATAAACTCCATTTTCTGGCACTGCCCATTGCAATAGATGTCTGGATCATTGGTGCCCTCCTTTGTGTGGCATCTCCAGCAACCCTGGATTTCCTGTGGAACCTCCATTGAGGATAGGTTGAAAATTGACTGGAACCAGTTCTCAATCTTCCCCCCAAACAGTTGGAGATATCTTGCTGCTGGCTCTTGCCAGGTGGAAGATGTGGTCCAAGGACTCTCAACTTGGTAATGGCCTTCACTGCAGCTTGAGAGCCTTTGTACTACAGGAAGAAAGAACTTAACAGCTTCTGGATTGACTGGTCCACCTCGTGGGCGAATGAGATAATATAGCCAATACTGTAAATAATCAGTTGCCATGCTTGATAAATTGCACTATCCTTGACTTACTAGTGCAGAATGATATTCATGTTCCTGTGTTCATAAGCAATCAATATCTCTGATTTGTACTGTGATCAGAGTAAAACTGAATTACCATAGCATATGAGTTCTCTGCTATTGACAAGCAAAATGGAAGGCCTGCAAGGACATGTTTGAATGTATCACGTATGTTTTGAAGGATAACTGATTTTCCAGCTTTAGAGCCTGGAAAAGTGGAAAGAGGCCAAGCTCTGCGGTTGCTAAGGGTTTTGTGCAGGTGTGAAATTGGATAGGTTATGTCTGCAGCAAAACTTGAGAAGTCCTTCCAATGTCCATGACATGCCAAAGTCACATAAATGATCTCCAATGATGCATCAAGCCAACAAGAGTTATTTGCCCATGGATAGCTAGCAAATTCCTTTGCAGCAGCAAGGTTAACTATTATGGATGTGAATGAATCAGTTGGTCTGGTTTTCCCTGGAGAAAGCTCTTTGTAGCGACCCTGAGTTAACTGCTTGTCAACTATGTCTGGAGGAGAAGGTGATCCATCTTCTGATTCAGAGCTATTGGGGACTGTAATCTTGACTTGTTTTCGGGGCCGTTTCAGTGTCGACTGAGTGTCAGGAGCTCGACCTTCTCTGAGAGCAGATCGATCACGTTTTCGGGGAGATGGTTTGTGGCTATAACTCTGTCTTCTACGTCGAGGAATTTCTGTTAATGTTTCTGCCTCACAGCGCTCAAGCTGGTCCAGTTTACGCTGGCGTTGAGATCGACCATATCGAATGGGAAGTCCATCTGTCTCACAGATTAATCAAAGGTAAGTCCTTGAGACTGCAACTTACGAATGTATGAGTCATGCATTCTTTGAAAGTGTCACATAACCTTGAGTAATCCATCAAAGCCTTGGATAATATCCTTGTTTTTGCCTGTCAAATAATATCAGTGAATTATAATTAATGTAAGTATAGAAATGACTGCAAACCTGCTATTTGGTATATGACAGAGTGAACAGATTCCTCTGCATTGGTTGTATCAGGAAGCTTTGAGGCAAGTTTGCTGTCCATTTTTTGTTGGCTATGAAAAATCATACTTGCATGTTCTGGAGCCAACCACCAATTCAGCCATGCCTCCAGCCCTGGCCATGTTTCCTTCATGATCTTCACAACTCTATCAAACACAGCAGAATTCTCAGCTATAACCATCTGTCTGCACAGTTCTTCAAACTCAGCTCTGCTGTCAGGTGGCACATGGTTACTGAGTCGAGCCACACGTGTTACAGATTTTTCAAAGTGATATCTGCATCCCTTGATCAGTGACTGAGCAGCATTCTCTAGTTCAGTGCGTGTCCGAGTGTTGTCCTCTTGGCGGATGAAATAGTCGGTGAATGCAGAGATAAATCCCAAGCGCTGAGCATCACTGAAATCAATAACCTAATCAAAAAAATCAGCTTTTTTCAAAACCATAGAAAATCTAGTGCCCTCACAAGTGCAAACAACTCATCAGTAATTTTCTCATTATGTTCATGTGCAGCTTCAGCAATAGCCTCAATGACAGCAGTGAAATGCCAATGGTAATGCTGAGTTGTAACACCATTTGCATAGCTGAACATGGAGGGAACCCATCTATCAATTACAGTATTGAATGTAGTAGTGGAAATCAACACAGCATTAGGATCTGCCCAATACTTGTGTGCACCATCAGTCAGCATGCCCTCTAATGGCAAAGGGCCTTCAACAAGCTCAGCTTTTGGCAAGAGTTGGTCCTGCATCCACTTTGAGTGAAATGATATGACACATTCAGGCTCCCTTCCTACAGTATTGATTCTGATTTGGACTTCATCTTCATGTTGCTGGATCCAGGAGTGAAACTGGTTGATGAATGACCATCCAACTTCTGCTGTAGCTCCTTTTGTCATTTTTTTAGTTTCATAACGGTAGGTTTCAATGTTTGCAAATTTCTGTGCCAACTGTGGTGCTGGTGGAGTTGGACCATCTAGAGTCTCTCCTCCTTCATATGACTCCAAGTGCTTTTTGTGCATGTTGTTCCCGAGATGCTGCCGAGTGTCTTTAGCCTCCTGTGCAGTGAGATGTTTGGTGTATGGAATCCGAGGATGATTGTGGCAACCAGCATGGATGTAACGATAAAGCCGTGTGGTGATGTCATCTCCCACCTGTGCATATTCAATAAGAAAAGACATTGCTCCACAGTCAAAATGTTCCAGTGAGAACCCACATATACAGTACTCATTTAAGCACTGTGCTTCCAGAATCTTTTTCTCAATTTTTGGCCGAGTAATGACTTGACACTGAGGATTAGTGCATCGTAAGACACCAAGACACTTCTTGTAGCTCTCCTTCCCCCCAGCTATTGTAGTAGCATGGATTGAACCCTTTTGATTTTTCTTTCCATTGTTTCCCTTGCAGTTCCGTGTAGCCCACTGAACAGCTAGCATTCCATGCTTCATGTATGTAGCATGATCAAGGTCAATGGCAAATTTTCCATTTGGCCATCCATTCCAGAAACCCTGTTCCAAATTGTCAACAGTAGTAAATTGCACATTAACATCATGCCCATGTCGGCACTGTGGTTCAGGTTGAGGGTCCAGAGGAACAAAAGCAGTAAGCCGGGCAGGATCAGTGAGATCTACAGGGCAAGCAGCTTGATTAGTTGCTGGAGGTGGTAGTGGTGCAGTTCGAACAACTGCTGGAGGGTGTGATGAAGAGGGTGGTACAGTTTGACTAGCTACTGTGGTTGGTGGACATAGTGGTTTTTGTAAGTTCCCAACTGAGTGACTGGTAGATTGCACTGAGGGCACAACTGCAGATTTGCTTGGTATCACATTGGATTGTGGATCTGTTGGAATGGTACTAGGCTGCACTGTAGAGGTAGTTAGCAAATAACTCAATGGTACAAAAAGATAGTCTCATACTGATGGAAGGGACTGAATTTTGATATGTCTGTAGTGCATGTGTATTGAATTGCATCTGGGATGTGTATCCTATAAGTATCAGAATAGAAGGTATTTAAATTGGTTGGAGAGAATCCAAATATGTGGCCTACTTGCCTTCGCGATAGACTTGAAATTGAACAACTTCAGCGTTTGTAGCTGTAAAATCTATATGCATGCTATTCTCTTGTGGCAACCTGACCTGGGTTTCATCTCGACGTGTAGGTAGGTGTTGCAGGCCTTATATTACAAGAAAGTCAGAAAGATAAATATTTTGAAAAGAAATCAGAATTAACCACTCTTGTCCTCGCATGATTCATTTACGGGAGGCACTGGAATCAAGGATAACATGTAAGATCCTGCTGAACTGATTTCAAAACAATGGTACTCTTACTTGTTCTAACTTCTGGACAACCCAGCTCTCCATTGTCTATATCCATGTCTGAGGCATTCCCTGGACAAATTCATGAAAGATATATCCACTACCAATGGGAAGTACATACCATTATCTTTCTCTTCCCCTGAATCAGGATTTCCTAGGTATTCTTCAGGCGCTATAGGGGATTCATGGTTAGTCCCTACAACTTAATGTGTTTGTGTCACTCACGGTGTACAAAACAGTCATTATTAGGGGGTAAAGAAGTAGATACATTTGTATCTTAATCAAAATGGTATAAGGATATATTCAGATGTGGTGAATACATAAGACTCACGTCTTGAAATTTCATCTTGATGTAATACAAGTGTATCTTCAGTATTGCCTGTATATCAGCTGTGAGTAGCGTGATAAACCTGCTATCAATGGACTGACTTACTGAATGTGAAATCAAAACTATCGTCACTTTCTGAATCACTCTCAGGGAAAATAGCATCAACAGCGGGGTGTATGATGCTTTTACCAAGCCATTTCTACAAAAAGAATATTCTATGTGACTAAGGCTACATAACGTTGGATACTCATGCTTACAAGGAGTCCCATTTGCAGAGACGGGCAAAGGCGAGCGCAGAGCAGGTCAGAAAGTGTCAATAATGGGTGAAGCTGAGCCTTACATATACCGCCTAATCCCATCATTTTGTATGAATGATTTTACGTAAATACCAACAGCACGTTCTATTCTTCGTGAAATAGCTATATAACAGGCTCTGCATTGTTAAAAGACTATCTACACAATAAAAGAGTAATTATAAGGCTTAATCAACTAAGATTGTACATGATAAGCAAAGGATAATGGGTACCCGCATGACCCGCATGACCCGCATGACCCGCATGTACCCGCAGTGTACCCGCATGACGTACCCGCAGATTTCCGATACCCGATCTATTGCTAGGTTAACCGCCTTGCGAGTGAGAGTGGGAGTGGGAGTTGTTGGTGCTATGGTACTTGTCGATATTTTGCATATTTCGTGAGTTTCGCGAATTTCTGGGGCTGATAGTATTTATTGGATACGAAGTTTTCGTCGGAGATGGGGGAGGCTTGTCCTTGTTGCCGGTGTTTCCTGTGAGGGAGATAATTAGTAGAAGCCTAGCGGAAAAGAATAATAGAAACGCACCCCCAAGCAACCTCACAAAATCCCCCTCATCTTCTTAGTACCAAATTTCCCCTGATGATCAATTCCTCCAACAACACCTACTGATATGCTGCAGGCAGAATGGTCCCATCCAGCTGCTGAAAAAAAAAGGAGTGATCCGGGTCTGGAATTCGGATCGCTTGCACTTCTCACTGGATATTGTAAGAAGAATGAGTCCCTTAAAAGGGCCTCGTAAAGCAGTCTGAGTCTTTGCCTAGGAACACTCACTTCAATGACGTCGAGATCCTGATACGAATCCGAACCTCTTACCATAGTCTCGATGAACCTCCTACTGTAGTCTCGTGATTAACACTTCTTTCCGAAGGAACTGAGGTGGACAAACCGACTATCTGAAGCCAATGCCTCGTAAATTCTCAGATGATGCCTGAAGTCCGGGGCTAAAATTCCAGAAGACGCAGAAAGTAAACGTTGATATCAGTAGTATTGAACACTTCTGACTACGCGTTTATTTTCAAAACGAAAAATTGGTCAGAAAGTTGTGAAGATATACGCTATAGATCAAGTAAAACTTCGTACAGATTGAACGGATGATTTATCGAGGTTGTGAAACCAATTACGATCGTCCTATTCGCGTTCAGTTGACATATATGTATCATTGCTTCATCAATCAACGTCTACAAACGATTAAAATGGAATAGTATCATAGTATATACCAGTTTTCGGAATCATTAAGCTCTCGCTGAAAAGATCAACGAGAAGTTACGTGCATCTACATACACACATAGTGTAAGTACCATAGAAGATTGATGACGAACAGTAACTAGGATCAACCAGTTGACATTCCATCTCTTTGCACGTCCTAAAGTGTTATATGCAAAACAGATAGAGGTTATAGGAAATATGAAAACATTGAAGAGGGATTGAGCACCTCACAAATCAAGCTACTGATTCAGTGCTCACCATGTCATGTTGAAGACTCAGTACTGGTGCTTATTGTCCTGAGTTCTAGAGGGCAATAATTTTGGGGTGGGCGAAGGAAGGTCAACATCAAAGACATTGTCCACAGGCACTTTCCACGTCCGATCTGAATGGAAGGTCGCGTTCAGACTGTGTGCTACAACACTGCGGCGTGACTCTTTGGTTGGAGTGGAAGAAGTTGCCTCAGGCTTCAATTCACCAGTCTGTCCTGATACTGGAATGAGTACGGCTGCAGTCTAGGTCAATGATGCAAATATTCTCACCGTGATTCAAGTGGGTATCTACCCACCGGTATTGCGAGCTTGACAATTTTGGAATGTGAGGGCTGCCTAAAAGCTCCTCATCAAAATCGGAATCACCAAAAGGGCTATTGATAATTGGCTCTGGCCCTGCTGCTGATGTGGAAGCACTGTCTAAACCCTCCAGTACCTTACTGGCGGCGGCATCTTTGTAAGTATGACAAGCATAATACATGTCTTCCGCAAGTTTAAGGCAGGTGTATGACTGGACCAGTCTGTCGTGCAAATCCCGGTCAGTGTATAACAGGTCGTGCATCTTCAAACCTGCATTGTAGGCCGCAAAAAATGGATAGACATGGGAGAGGATATTATCCAACCCTTCGAAGGGATACTTATGGCATGCGTAAGTATCTTCGAGTCTTGGCTGCTGCGAAGGTAGTGATTGCTCCTTGGCGAGATCGCGCTGGTGAATTGCGTGTCCGGTATCATACTTCAGCGATATGAAGCGATAAGAATGATATCGAGACTGACTCAAAGCCTCGACTTCGATTTCCTGCAAGTAGCCATGAGGTTATAAGATCCCAATAAAGAACTAATCCAACCTTGAAAACCTGTCTACGATCCTTGAGATCCTCTGTGCGAGTATTGTGTTCAATCATTTCTTTCATTATGCGAAGAAGGGACTCTGAGCCTGAGGGGACCAAGCACCAGACACCGCGGTCGTAAGAAATGTGATAATCAGCCCGTACTGTTATCTTCATGAGACAGATAAAGAAAGAAATTTTTAGCACTGACGAGTATCCAGATTGAGAGTTTTACTACGCATCCCGAGAGCGCGCTCGATGTTACGAACCTGATTAAATTTAGTCCAATCCAGGAGTCAGCGCATGTATGGAGAACTTCACTCACATCCTTAGGGTCCAGGCTACGAGGGATCAGGTGAGCGCCCTGGACAGTTCTACTCACTTCTCCATATTCATGAGTCAGTGTACACGAAAGTCCAAGAAAGGATTGCGCAATGACGCGGTTTTTCGTTTTCGCTGTCCTCGAATCCGTCTTGTTATTGATGTTTTTCAGAGGGGTATCGTCTTCCTTCATCACATTTGCATTGTCAGAGCCAACAACTGACAAAGGAGGGTAAGAGGCTGGGTGCTCCATGGATGGTAACGTTGAGGAACAAGTGCCTCGAGGTTGCTGTGTGATCGGCGATCGCTGGATCAAGAAATAGCCGGCCTACATATATACCCACTGTCATTATTGATCATAATGACAGCGGAACTACATATAGGGACGGTGGTGTGGTTGGCTTGGGTGTCGAGTATGGCATTGAGGCCTGTATAAAACTGTTAGGCAACGGGGACATAGACAATAAGTGTAGTACGACAATAGTGTACGAAACCAGCATTGTGCTATCAAGTACAATAGAATCTTATTGTTACTCTAGTATTAGTTTACATGTATTTGTACCCCCTCAAAGGTATATAAGGACTCTTAGATAGTCCTCCAAATAACAAGTTTCATACTTAACCCACATCGCTCTACAAGCCTTTAACAAGCCTAACAAGCTATCTCTTATCCCCAGGTAAGTAGCGTAGTTGCCACTGCGTTTAGTAGTGTACAAGCCGTACCATGCCTGCTTAACAGGTTATGGGCCCCGAAGGCCCTTGGGAGCGCCTTCAATGGCTGCAAACCATAGACTTCACTTACTACCTGGATGGCGCCTTCATGGCAGCCTGTGGCGCCCTTTGTGGCAGCCTGCGTCGCCTTTAATGGCTTGACGATATGTCCAACAGCACAGGACTTATGTCCAGCTGCAGTTGTGGACAATCTAGGGGAGTAGTCACTGTCATGGCGCGTTCATCGCTGTCCCTCTTCACTTTCACATGGCGCATTTAATGCTGCCTTCTTATTCTGCATATGGATAAATGCTGACAGTTGACTTCCCCAGAAATTATCAAAGATGTCTTCCAATGTCCTGATGACCACTGTACCTGTCTTCGCCGGTGTTGATTTCAACATCTGGGCTGACATCCTTCTCGCCTGGTTGCAGGCTACTGTCCTTAGCTCTGTCCTTAGCTCTGATCGCCCCAGTGATGCCGAAGTGAGTACCGTCTCCCCTCTATCCGCTGAAGACACGGCGGCTCAAACTGAGGCTATCACGGCGGCTCGAAAGAAACAGGCTGACTGGGATGAGAAGAACGATAAGGCCATTGGGTCTATCAAACTTCGTCTTTCTCCTCCCGTTCGTCAGAAGACACTCGGAATGACTACTGCTAAGGCTATTTGGGTCTTTCTCAAGAAGACCTATGGGAAACCTGGTGTTTCCGCAATCTACACGGATTTCAAACGTGCCACCTCCATCATCATTCCTAATGACGCTAATCCTAGTGCTGCGGTCGAACTTATTCGTATGCACTTCGATAGGGTCAGTGCTGCCGGTATCTCTTCTGATGACTCCTCAGGCACTTCCATGACGAAAGTTGCCAATTTCCTCATCGTTATGTTCATCATCTCCAAACTTCTCCCCAGATATGAGTATCTCATCAATCAGTATACTCAATGCTCTATCCAGCAGATCGACAGACAAAGTCTTGATGAACTGCAAAGCGAGATTACCAATATCTGGGAATCTCGCCAAGGAGCTTTCAAGGGGCCTTCAGGGAAAGCCCATGCCAACTGTCTTTCAGCTGTCAAGCGAAAGGACGGTAACCCTAGTTTCCAACAGCAGCAGCAGCAGCGCCCTAGTGGCAGCAGCAGTGGCGCTAACGGAGCCAGTGGCTCTCACGGAGATAACAAGGGAAAAGGGAAAGGAAAGGGCAAGGGAAAAGCTCATTTCCGTCGAGGAGGTCGAGCTGGAAAATTCGAACAGGCCAAGAGACATGGCCAAGCACATCTCGCTCATGGGGACATGTCTCCCATGATGCATACAGTCACCATCGTCAACACGCCCGCTGCAGTTGATTCCTGTAAGCCATTCTTCATGGAAACAGAAAAGCCTTTTGATGCCTTTTTCACAGGTACCAAAAGAGCTATCAATCTTGCACGCGATATTGGCGCTAGACCATCTGGTGAGACTGTTGCTACTCTTGAAGATGTCATCATGTCTCATCCCGATCTTTCCTCCTTCACTTCACTTACCCCCGCTCCTCGTCCTAAACGCACTCTCACGGAACGCATCTATTGGAACAACCTTAAATCATCTTCTGATGGTTGGGGTGATGATGGCAACTGGAATGGTCTGGAACGGTGAATATCCCAGAACTCAGACCGGTTCAGATGCCGATATGGCATGCGCTCAAGGAGAAGATGCCAGTTGGAACGAGGACACTCTGGTGAACACTTCGGAACTCGGAAGTGTGTTTGGCTCCACAATGACGGAGCCAGGTGTAAAGGTTTCTCAGGACATCCAGACCCCTGTTCCACTTATCGACTGTCTTGCCCAGGATCCTGCTGCCGAGATGATGGAGTGCGGAATTCACCTTGGGGAGAGATTCCAGAATCCCGAGGATTCCCTACACATCTATGGGGAACCACTCCGAGCAGCACTGAACACCGTTGCCCCAACGGGCACTCTTTCTCTGGCCCAACGCATTGCTGCAGTCCGCAGCGACAGGCCAAGTGGCTCACTTCCTGCACATCCCAGTGGCATGACCACTCAGTCCTTACCATCCAGCCGTGTTGCAAGCCCAACTCCTGGAACGACTTCAACAGGATGGGAATGGCTCACTCCTCACCTCCAAAACGAGGATGGAAGGTACGACGAGCTGCTCGATTGGCAGTGAGACGCGACAATCGGACTAGGAGGAATGGAATTGACGGAGGAATTACCATCCTGGGTCCCGACTCCGAGTTCAATGCCAGAACTCCGGAACATGTCTCCGAGCCTATCCGAAACCAGCGATCTTGAGTATATGTCGACTCCGCCATCGCTCAGCAGGATGAGCCTCCCTACATCACCCGTAGAGGACACTTGGTCAGACGGACTTCCAAGTCCACGACCTTCTACCCCCGCCATGGTTACCGTCAATGCCGCAAATAATTATGGCTGGTCCTTAGACTCTGAAGTCTCTGGCATGGACAATGGGTATCTCAGGTCAGATCTCACTTCAGATCTTATGAATAAAAGTACTGATGCGCTTTTTTCAGCAGCTCGTAATTTGGAAGCAGGGTCTTCATGTATATATTTATTACATACCGCTCCTCTGGGTTCATCGACCCCTTTTATTTATAATGATCTGTATACTAGTCCTGGTGACAATAAATATCTATGTGCCTGTGGCACTCTGTTCTCACTATGCCAGAAATGTAAGAAGAAGAGATCTAATACTGTCAAAATCCACTTCGGTGATGGATGGTTACTTGACTTTGGAGCATCAGCACATTTTACGTTCGACATCAATGACTTTGTTGAATTGAGTTATATAAAACCAATTCCAGTGAAAACTGCCAATGGATTCACGAATATTCGTGCATTTGGAACAGTCCTGATCTCTCAACGTAAAAGAGTTATGAAATTATATCTGGTCTATTACATTCCCGATCTAAATCAACGACTCTTATCTGTTGGTCAATTCTTAAATGACAACATGCTTATGCGTGGTAACTCCGATCATATTACCATTTCGAGAAATACAACATTCTTGACTTTCTCAAAGCGTATACCGGAAGAAACGCTATACTATCTTCCACACAAATCGAAAATTGTCGCTTCTAAAGCCAATCTTTTGGTTTATCTTATCAACTACGAGATCTTACATCGTCGTATAGGACATCCCTCTTGTGATGTTCTAAAACATGTCCGACAACACACCCTTGGCACTCCTGAATTTATCATTCCGAAGGAACTTCCTTTGTGCAAAGGTTGTCTTGAAGGCAAAACACCCAGACAGGCTTACCCTCCTAACGAATGACGTGCTACTCGTCCTTTCCAAATTATCCATACGGATTTACACGAATACCCCACTATATCCTACCACAAGTACAAGTATATAATCGTCTTCTTCGATGATTATACTTCAGATGCTTGGATACGACTTCTGAAAGACAAAAAACAACCACTGACTGCCACTCGCCAGTTCCTTGCGATGGTAGAAACTCAATATAAGACGAAAGTCGAACAGTGGATGTCGGATATGGGTGGTGAATTCATCAAAGGTACCTACCGAGAAATGTTACTCGAGAAGGGTATTAGAATCCTTAATAGTGCTCCATACATTCATCAACAGAATGGTCGAGCTGAGCGCTTTATACGCACGCTAATGGATAAGACATTGGCATTGATGAAGCAAGCGTGTCTACCTGAATCTTGGTGGGAATATGCTGTCTGTCATGGATTGTATGTCTATCGACGTACTCCTTTACGACGACACAAATGGATAACTCCATTTGAAATGCTTGAAAAGGAAAAACCGCGTATCGATCATTTACGAGTTTTTGGCTGTGGAGCTTACGTCTTTAAACCCGAGGAAACTCGAAAGAACAAACTCGCTTCCAAGTCAGAACTCATGACGTATCTTGGTGTAGCACTGGGAGAACGTGGAAATCTTTTCATGCGTACAAACAATGTGGAATTTACATCCCCGCAAGCCGTGTTTGAGGAAGACTTCTTTCCTCGATGTAAAACTCAATCTCGTAGTTCGAAACAACTTCCTATCGAGTCATCGCAAAGCGATGACACTCCTCTACCACAAACAATACCTGACGATGATGATGAAGATTTTAATCATCGTCCTCCTCGCATCCCTTCCATAAGGAGACCTGATCAGCTTCGTGACGACGAACCTGAACAGGATCCGCCGCCTTCGTCCCCGGATAGTGACTTAGAACCTAGAAGGCCTATAACGCCACCTCCAAGGGAGACACCACCTCCTGTGGCACTCGAAAAGTCACTAGACCAAGACGGAATTACGGAGAACCAACACGTCGAAGCGAGCGTGTTAGTCAACCAAACAAACAGTACGGAGATAAACACCCCGTACAAGTTACACGTGATCTTGAACCGCAAATCGCGGCTGATAAAAGAGCGGAAGCAAAAGCTAAAGCAGAGAGAGACGCTCGGAGAGAAAACCGACGTCAGCAAGCTGCAGAGCAACAGGTTCCCGGACCTAGTTCTGCATCTGGAAGCGCACCCCAGGGGGAGCAGCAAGCCGAGAGTGATGACTCTGCACGCCCTGAATCAGAAGAAATGGCAGAACCATGCCGTGAAGGGGGAGTATCTATAAATTTCTTGCTTATGCAGGCAATTGCTCCTGGAGAAATCGATTCCCACTTGCTTATTCAGAAAGTTACTTCGAAGAATGATGGGAATCAACTGAATGTTCGTAATATTCGCGAATGGACATTCAAAGACATTGCTCGCTTACCTATAGCTGAGCAGGAGGAATGGAAAGTCGCTTGCCGCGAAGAACTAGAGGCTCTTCGCAAACGTGACACCTATGAATTGGTCGAAAGACCTACAGATAGGAAAGTTATCAAAAACTGATGGGTCTTCGACATCAAATCTGATGGTCGTAAAAAGGCAAGACTCGTTGCAAAAGGTTTTTCACAGATCGAAGGCATAGACTTTGATCAAGTGTATTCACCTGTTGTTCGATTCGAGACTGTGCGCTTAATCTTCGCTTTAGCAGCACTTAAGGGCTGGCACGTGTCCGGTGTCGATGTCTGATCAGCCTACTTATATGGCTTACTCGATGAAGAAATCTATATGGAACAACCGGAAGCCTTTAAAGTAAAAGGACAAGAGCATAAAGTCGTCCGGCTTCTTCGTGCTCTTTACAGACTCAAACAAGCAGGACTTGCGTGGTGGAAAAGTCTTGATAAGTCCATGGCGGAACTTGGTTTTAAACGAATCATTTCTGACGCCGGAATCTTCATTCACAAACGCTATGACGCCAACAAAAATGTTATTGAAAATTCTATCGTCATTGCCATAGTCTATGTGGATGACGCTCTATTCTGTGGAGCAAACAAAACCTTAGTCTTACGACTCAAAGGAAACTTTATGAAGAGATGGGAATGTAGGGATCTAGGCGATGCCAAAGAATTCCTTAGGATGAGAATTACCAGGAAAGGCAGCAAGGTCTCTTTAGATCAGTGCGCTTATCTGGATAAAATCCTAGAGACTTATGGAATGCAAAACGCGAAAGCTTCTGCTACCCCATTACCTGGCAATTATCACCCTCTTCCTCTTCCAGAAGACACTCCTGTCAATTATACTCTTCGTCAAAGTTATCAGGAGATAATCGGATCCTTACTCTACTTAATGTTAGGAACGCGTCCTGATATCTCCTTTGCTGTTACAAAACTTGCGCAATTTGCTGCAAACCCCTCACAAGAACACTACAATAAGGCGAAAGATATTTGCTGTTACCTCGTTGGCACTAGAAAATATGCTCTTGTGTACAATGGTCGAGGGGGAGAAGGCTTATCAGCCTATACAGACTCCGATTGGGGATCAGATCCTGGATCTCGCAAATCTCAAACTGGCTTCTTTCTACAATTAGCCCAAGCACCATTTAGCTGGACGTCTAGACAACAAAAGACAGTTGCTCTATCTTCGACTGAAGCTGAATACATGGCACTTAGTGACTGCAGTCGACAAGTCTGTTGGTTCAAGACTCTTCTCAGTGAAATCGAATATCCTCTCCACGCTATTCCAATTTACGGTGACAATCAGGGATCAATTTTCATTGCATCAAACCCTATCACGGATAAGCGAACCAAGCACATTGATATTCGATATCATTTTGTTCGAGAAAAAGTCATCGACGAGACAGTCAAGTTATTCTTCATTGAAGGAAGCAATAACCCTGCAGATCTACTCACTAAAGCTCTAGATTGAGTAAAGTTTGAGAAGTTCAGGAAACAATTAGGACTTCAGTTTTATAATTGAAGAAAGTTCTATAAATCGCATCGAAAACGTCGAGGCACTGGATCCCTTCCTTCCATGGCTGCTTACAGTGCCTATCTATGCTTACGCACACTACTGTGCTGCTTAGCAAGGGGGAGTGTTGAATTGGCGCATTCAGTTGCAGCCATCAATGACATCTATGTAGAACAATAGTAGTAGTTATAAATAGAACAATAAGATTATATAGACAATAAGTGTAGTACGACAATAGTGTACGAAACCAGCATTGTGCTATCAAGTACAATAGAATCTTATTGTTACTCTAGTATTAGTTTACATGTATTTGTACCCCCTCAAAGGTATATAAGGACTCTTAGATAGTCCTCCAAATAACAAGTTTCATACTTAACCCACATCGCTCTACAAGCCTTTAACAAGCCTAACAAGCTATCTCTTATCCCCAGGTAAGTAGCGTAGTTGCCACTGCGTTTAGTAGTGTACAAGCCGTACCATGCCTGCTTAACACTGTCTGGTGTTGGTTTTCACATGTTGCCATAATGGATGGAGGGCCCATGTCCAACTTGACCCATGTTGTATCTACCAGATGTATTTCTAGATAGTTACGAGGCCTTTAGGCTGAGTTAATTTATGTCGTAGCGACCTCCCAGATCTTTTCCACGGGTTCAAACTCCCACCCCTGTTTGTTGGCGCTCATTAGGCGCTCATCTGGAATCACGGTCGAGACCCATCAAAGACCCATGACATTGTTCACGGCTTCCTCGGACCAATGCGAGGCCTTTCTGTTGACAACCACAATGTCATGCAAACGTCATGCCAGCTGGCAGCGTGTCGACTCTCTCGTTTTCACTGCCAGCGTCAACAATGTCCACCACCCTATTCCTCCACTCCTCAAGCTTGCATTCACATCGAGTACAAACCTCGTAATTCTTGTCTTCAAATCCTCTTTCGTTGTTTTAGCTCTCTTTCTCTCAGCAGCTGCAGCGTAGTCAATATAAGAGTAAAATTTTGGCTTTATTGAACAGGCCTCGTAGCTTGCCATGCGAAGCGATGGCTTTTTACCCCAGTTAATAGAGTCTTTGTGTTTAGTGAAGTACACCTTGAACTCTGTATTCGACTCACATTTGTGAGTGCTGACAGCGCATACTTAATTGTGTCACTTCCAGAATGTGAGGCTTTGAGCGTCATAATCATTTGACAACTCAACGCTTTGAGTGTCATAATCTGGATTTGACAACTCAACGCTTTGAGTGTCATAATCTGGATATTTGACAACTCAACGCTTTGAGTGTCATAATCTGGATATTTGACAACTCAACGCTTTGAGTGTCATAATCTGGATATTTGACAACTCAACGCTTTGAGTGTCATAATCTGGATATTTGACAACTCAACGCTTTGAGTGTCATAATCTGGATATTTGACAACTCAACGCTTTGAGTGTCATAATCTGGATATTTGACAACTCAACGCTTTGAGTGTCATAATCTGGATATTTGACAACTCAACGCTTTGAGTGTCATAATCTGGATATTTGACAACTCAACGCTTTGAGTGTCATAATCTGGATATTTGACAACTCAACGCTTTGAGTGTCATAATCTGGATATTTGACAACTCAACGCTTTGAGTGTCATAATCTGGATATTTGACAACTCAACGCTTTGAGTGTCATAATCTGGATATTTGACAACTCAACGCTTTGAGTGTCATAATCTGGATATTTGACAACTCAACGCTTTGAGTGTCATAATCTGGATATTTGACAACTCAACGCTTTGAGTGTCATAATCTGGATATTTGACAACTCAACGCTTTGAGTGTCATAATCTGGATATTTGACAACTCAACGCTTTGAGTGTCATAATCTGGATATTTGACAACTCAACGCTTTGAGTGTCATAATCTGGATATTTGACAACTCAACGCTTTGAGTGTCATAATCTGGATATTTGACAACTCAACGCTTTGAGTGTCATAATCTGGATATTTGACAACTCAACGCTTTGAGTGTCATAATCTGGATATTTGACAACTCAACGCTTTGAGTGTCATAATCTGGATATTTGACAACTCAACGCTTTGAGTGTCATAATCTGGATATTTGACAACTCAACGCTTTGAGTGTCATAATCTGGATTTGACAACTCAACGCTTTGAGTGTCATAATCTGGATTTGACAACTCAACGCTTTGAGTATCATAATCTGGATTTGACAACTCAACGCTTTGAGTGTCATAATCTGGATTTGACAGCACAATCCAAATCCGATGCTTTGAGTGTCACTTCCAGAATGCGACACTTTGAGTGTCGTAATCTGGATTTGACAGCACAATCCACATCTGACGCTTTGAGCGTCACTTCTAGAATGTGACGCTCTGAGCGTCATAACCTGGATTTGACAACTCAAAACAAATCCAACGCTTTGAGCGTCACTTCCGGAATGCGATGCTCTGAGCGTCATAATCTGGATTTGACAACCCAATCCAAATCCAACGCTCAAAGTGTCATAACCTGGATTTGACGTCTCAATCCAAATGCAACACTTTGAGCCTCACTTCCAGAATACGACGCTCTCAGCGTCATATTCTAGATTTGACAACACAATCCAAATCCGATGCTTTGAGTGTCACTTCCAGAATGCGACGCTCTGAGCGTCATAATCTGTATTTGACAGCACACTCAAAGCATTGAATTCTGGAACTGACACTCAAAGTGTCGCATTCAGATTGTGACATACAAAGTGTCAAATTCTGGAACTGATGCTCAAAGTGTCGCATCCAGATTGTGATGCTTGAGTTGTCAAAACCAGATTACAACACTTTAGTCGTTGCATTCTGGAAGTGACACTCAAAGTGTTGCATTCTGGAACTGACACTCAAAGTGTCGCATTCTGGAACTGATGCTCAAAGTGACGCATCCAGATTGTGACACTTTAGTTGTCGCATTCTGGAAGTGAGAATGCAACAACTAAAGCATTGAAATATTTTTGTAGTTATCAATAAATCTGTTATGGACACTTGCACACTCAAGTCAGTCTGGTAACTTGCATGCATGCCACCTTGATCATCCACCAACACCAAACCCTGCCCACACAATCCTGCCCAACTCTCCTCCCAACCCTGCCCACTTCTCCAGCCAACCCTGCCCACCCCTGCACCCAATCCTGCTCACTCCTCCAGCCAATCCTGCCCACTCCTCCAGCCAACCCTGCCCACTCCTCCAGCCAACCCTGCCCATCCAGCCCTGCCCCTCCATCTGGAAAAACCCTACTCAAACCCTGGAAACCCCTAGTAACCCTAACCCTAACCCTTTCTTGCCTGAAAATCCAGTATATCTCCTCTACCGCAATGAGACCGAGACGGGTCAGTGGGATCAGGTCATGGATCACTTGTTGGGGTCCCAACCCACACTTTTCCCAGCCAGCACAAGCCCCCATCTATGAAGGGTTAGGGTTGGGGACTTCCACCCCTCCCCAATCTTACTGTTGGACTATGAAGGCCACCCCAAGCCTGGGAATGCTTGGGCTGTCCCATGGCTTATGTCAGCTCTTCCCAGACCTATTTACAAGAATTCTGTATAGGTCGCATCATGTCCCATCACCGTTTCCCATATTGGCAATGTCAACAGTTACACCCTTATTTTTCTGCCTGCAAATCCAGTATATCTCCTCTACCATGATGAGACCGAGGTAGGTCGGCAAGATCAGGCCGTGGGATACTTGGTGGGGTCCCAACCCACATTTTTCCCAGCCAGCATGGGGCCCTATCTGTCAAGGGTTAGGGTTGGGGACTTAGTGAAATTCCAAAAAACCAGTGATTTGCCTTGCAGGTGGGAATTTGCACATGTGACCTTAGTCATCAGGTCAGGTGCTGGGACTCTTCCATGTGAGCAGGGGCAAAGGATGCAGAAGGTTTGGAGGCAATCGGGTGAGAACTGAGGGCTGCAGGCCCCTGCGAAGAAGAAAGTGCTTTTATGGACATGGTGACAGGTGGCATATATATAGGACACGTGATTTTCCATGACCTCGGCCATCGGTCAGGGGCTTGATGTCGGGTACCTTCGGGTCCCTGGCGGATAGCTTCCGAGCCAATCGGCGATCTCGGCGACTACGGATACCACTACGGTGGTTCCTCCGTGGGAGTCGGGCTCGGTTAAATCTTGTAATGTTTACCTGTTTGTATTAGCGTGTGAGTCCGTCGGTCGACACTCTATTGCTAACCACTTTAGGATTGTATTGGTGCGACTCCGTCACACCCGGTCGCCACCCTGGGCCTACGGTCTAGACTTGAGAGCTTATGGCCATTGGCTACTCAAGTCCGAGGTCCCCAGATGGTGCATCATCACATTCAGTTTTCTTACTAACAACTCCCAGGTACCTCCACGGTTCCGTCGGAGTCGCCAGCGAAAGTACTCTAACATAACGGATCTGAAGAGTATAAATACGAAACGGTAATTGGCCTGGAACCACAGAAACTGGTTCCCCGTTATCCAGTTACATACTTTCGCACCCCTCTACAGCCCTTTCTACACTCTCGCACCTTTGGCGCTCGAGTGGACGACCCCCTAACCCTAACCCTAACCCTAACCATCCTTTTTGCCCTAGTTCTCAACTAACCTCACTTCTTTTAGATGACTTCTTCCCAGAAGTCCGCTCCGAAAGTTCCGAAGAAGTTGGATCAGGCCCGAGCTCGACTTCAGGCTGCCAACGACGCCCTCAAGGCACTTCAGAAAAAGAACCAGCAGAAAGGACCACGGAGTGGTGGTTCGGGGACGTCCAAGTCAACGGGGAGCAGCAGCTCGAAGGTGAGTCTTACCGACTTACACATCCCGTCGGTGACTTATCCGGAGATTGGCGCTGTCCATGTTGTTCCTCTCCCCTCCTTTCAGAAGAACTCTTCTTCGCCGTCCGGTTCTATACAGAAGGCTACGCTGCCGGGTGGAAAGAAAACTGGCAAAGGAAGCGCTCCCTCGAAGCGCAAGTGAGTATTAATCGGTATCATGCTGATGCCTACGAGTTGGAATACGAACTCGCGTCCCATGCGGCGCAGGTTGAAGCCGAGTGGTACGTGCCGTATTCAACTATGCCTGACTTATTCCTTACCATTCCCTTTGATAAGGTCTTACGATTTTACGCTGTAAATACCCCTATACACGCTATAGACTCTGCCAAGTTTGGTACAGCTGTACATTTATCTCCAGGCGTTAGTGTACCTCGTAGCATACAATTTTCTCTTTGTCTCGGACTCAAATATATGGTTTATCAAAAACCAAACTTTAATCTTTTTTATGACGCTTATGAAGATTTTGAGTTCCGCCTAAAATGGCGCCTCTTTTTTGAGTTCACTGACTTCAGCTTTGAGAAAACCGTAGCGTCACAATACGTCCCAGCCTATGACGCCCGTAAGAAGGAAACTGACAAACTTCCTACCTTGCCTACATACATTGAGAAAGGTTTCTCGTCCGCTAAAAAGTTTGTGGAGGACACGTTCAAACGCGCCGAGTCTACCCCCTCTAAGGAGTGGCATAACCCACACCATGCACCACTCGCACCCTCCTTTGAAGACATCCGAGGATTTCTCGTATCCAACGGATATGTGGTCACTGCGACCGATAAGAACCTTGGCGTTTGCGTCTCTGAGTGGAAATGGCTGGATCAACGTTGTCTTGATCTTCTTGGCAATACTAAAAACTATCGCCCTCTTATAGACTTAATCGCTGTCCAAGTACAGCGTAAGAAGCACCAAGATATGGAATCCCTAGTAGAGCTTAGCCTCGCCGACCTAGGTAAAACCCAGGGCAGCAAGATGCTACCCAACTTCTTCCGGAAGTTTCTCCCTGGTAACAGTAAGGATCATAGTAAAGAACAGATGGATTACTACCTTTCTAATGCTGCGCACTTTTATGGTATCCCCAAAATCCATAAACACCCTGTGAAGGTGCGTCCTATTGTGCCATGTCATTCTGTTATGATTAAGCCTGCTGCCCAGTTTGTACATTGTGTGCTCTCCCCGCTCGTTAAGAGTCATTGTCACACCGTGCTGTCTTCGTCAAAACAGCTAGCTATACGTTTGTCCAAACTAAAGTTGCCCTCGCACCGTAAATGGTGGATCTGCACGGGTGATGTCGTGGCTTACTACCCGAATATACCACTCCGATCCTGTATAGAGGGGATCACTAATTGGTATTTAAAGGTGGTCCACGGTATCTACGATTTTCGTAATATCCCGAACCTTCCTGACGCAGATATAAACTTTTACTATCTGTTCTACGAGGCAATGTATACTAGTAATACCAACCTAGTAATACGATATGGCAAACAGTTCTACCTGCAACTACAAGGCCTCGCTATGGGGGTCGACTCTGCTCCGGACATGGCCAATATACACGGCTTCATCTCGGAAACGGAGGATTGCCACGTAGATAACATCGCTGAATTCGCCTTTTATGGCCAATACATCGATGATGCCCTTGCTATTGTGTACGCTGAGACACATCAAGAAGCACTTGAACTCTGCAAACACATTGTAATCAGGGGCTGCCAAATCGAATGGGACATTAGTGCGTCACACGCACAGTTCTTAGACATGTGGATCTTTAGAGATTCGCACTCGGAGTTGCAACACATGCCCTTCCGGAAGCGTATGTCCCATACAGAACGAATCCCTTGGATATCTCATCATCCAGAGGATGTCAAGAGAGCTGCCATCATTGGTGAGATCTCACGACTCGCCACGCTCTGCACTCGTCCTAGAGACTATGCAAACGCCTTAAGTGACATGATAGAGACTTATCGCAAGCGTAGATACCCTGTCGGCTGGATTAAACGTATCGTTGACCTTCAGCGTGATAAGAGGTGGCTAACAAGGCTACGGGAGGATGTGACCCCTGTAGATACCCAAGAGCTCGAAGAGAGACTTCTTGTGGTCAAAACTACCTTTAACCTGGCATGGGATTTGTTCAACGTACAAGAATTTAAGAATTCTCTCGTGAAACCAATGCTTAACGCCCTGGAGCGTTACGAAACTCACAACAGACATGTGAGTCGGTTTTGGGACAGTTACGACTGGCCTGAACGTCCTGACTACTGGGGCGATCTATTTTTCGAACACGTTGATCGGGCAGCGTGTCTCGACATCCCGATGTACAGAGGCGCGATCGCTACTAGTCCCGATGTCAGGAAGCTTGGCTTTCACAATTCTAGAATGCTTCTTTCATGAAAGATGGGTAAGCAGTTCTGGAACTATTTCTCTCTGTGGAAAGGAGAGGTTCTTGAGAGAATGGACCGAGACGTGCTTGCCAAACCATTTCTCGAGCGAGTAAAAGAGGTGCCTATCCGGGTTCAGAAACGCGACTTGAGTCCAGGGGACTCCGTCGAAATTGACCTGAACCTGCAGGAAAGGCCGGACCATGTCTGGCTCAACTACTCGCCTCATAAGAGACTTCAGTACTCGGAACAGACAGGTACTCTGGTACCAGACAGCTGAATATCCTTGCTTACCCCTCGGACGGCCCCTGGGTTAGTCCCTCCTCCTAGTAGGGTGGTAAGGGGAATGCTCTGTGTTCTGGGTCCTGCGATCTGGGTTGCTGATGAAGCTGCGGCCGTTGGAGGTCTTGCGCCGATGACTTGTGCAGAGATTGCCCCTTTCTTGCTTTGAGGGGGGAATGCTCTGTGATCCTGTCGTGGTGTTCTGGACTTCTAGCCCTCCGTGGCCATTGGCGACCTTGCGTGGGACTTCCTGCGCAGAGATTGCCTCTGCTTACCCCTACCTGGATGGATACTGACTCATTGCTGTCCTTGGGCGGTGGAGGTGACAGTTTCGTCTGCCCAGTAGCCCCTGGTTCACCAGGGGTCAACCCCCCTGTCTGTTCGTGTGTATACGTCCACACTCTTGTACAAGTAGTAAGACTACGACACGCACCTATCATGGTTTATCACACTAGATACCCACGAGTTCAAATCACTCGATAACCATGGAGCATGGGCTCTAAGCGTTTAACCCTAACTCTAACGTGCGTGCCTCGACTTAATCGTCGAGCTGAATGTGATCCTTACAGTTACTCCAGTGTTACTAGCCTAACCCAAACCCTAACCCTAACACTAACGCTAACCATTATGTAAATCCAGTCACGTGGCGCCTACCCCTAATCGGGTCAGTAGTAAGTCCATGTCGCGGTCACGTGACTAGCCTTCGGGCCGGTACGTGGCCGGGGACCGGTGTACAGTCGGCCCGGTCCATACCGGACACCAGTTTGATCCGAGGACACGTGATTGTCCATGACCTCGGCCATCGGTCAGGGGCTTGATGTCGGGTACCTTCAGGTGCCTGACAGATAGCTTCCGAGCCAATCGGCGATCTCGGCGACTGCGGATACCACTACGGTGGTTCCTCCGTGGGAGTCGGGCTCGGTTAAACCTTGTAATGCTTATCCGTTTGTATTAGCGTGTGAGTCCGTCGATCGACACTCTATTGCTAACCACTTTAGGATTGTATTGGTGCGACTCCGTCGCACCCGGTCATCACCCTGGGCCTACGGTCTAGACTTGAGAGCTTATGGCCATTGGCTACTCAAGTCCGAGGTCCCCAGATGGTGCGTCATCACATTCAGTTTTCTTACTAACGACTCCCAGGTACCTCCACGGTTCCGTCGGAGTCGCCAGCGAAAGTACTCTAACATAACGGATCTGAAGAGTATAAATACGAAACGGTAATTGGCCTGGAACCACAGAAACTGGTTCCCCGTTATCCAGTTACATACTTTCGCACCCCTCTACAGCCCTTTCTACACTCTCGTACCTTTGGCGCTCGAGTGGACAACCCCCCTAACCCTAACCCTAAGCTCGGCAGAAAGGCGTACAGAAACACACTTGTTTACATATATATCTTATATCAGTAGTAGTGATGTGATCTATCCGTCTAGCGGATATTTTTGTCTTTTCGGCGTGATTTCTGCCCAGCATTTCCATGCACTTTCTATTAGAACTACTGCACTATTTTGGTATGTACAATCAACTCTAAACTCAGTCAACTTGCTTCAGGAGTGCACTCCAGTCCAAACTGTGCACCTATGTATAAATGTATTATTATTATTGACTGATTTCCAAAATGGCTGTGCCCGGGGTCTCAGCGTCAGAAATCAAAATCTATCTCGCTTAAAGTGAGGGCCTTCCGGCTTTCCATACTGTCGGGTATGTAGGATGAAATCAGGGATGGGGGTCAAGAATAGAAGCTATGAAGGCGTTCATCATTAATATAGACGTACGAGGACACGCAAAGCCGGTGTAACTGCTTTTACTCACACACTCTCATCCTTCAAAAAGAAAATACATGAAGTACTTACATTACTATATTCTTGCACACAGAGACGTTTCGCCGTGAACGCGTTGGAGACGCGACTGCGTCAAGCCACTGACGCACCTGCGTCCTATTCTGTCTCTCAAAATATCATCTATCAACTGACCTATCTGAACTTTAGATAGTTGGTCTATTCAGACTCCTATCTGTGCCTATATCTGAAGCCCAGATATACAGCATTTCTGGACTCAATTCCGTGTGAGCAATAGACCATCTTTCTTTTGCTTCAATAGTTGTACAAATTAGACAGTCTTTTTGTACTTCTTTCTATACATCACATGTGCCATCTTTTCGTGTACTTATCAGGTGTAATTAAAGGTCTCCAAATGTATGTACTTTCTGTACAAAGATTCAGAGTCCGAATATATCATTTATTTGTACATATATCTAGATTACAAATATATCCTACTTTCGTACAACTATTTGCTCGCCTATCCGTCGAGCCGATAGAAACGTCCTTTCGGCGTGTCAGTCGGCGGTCAAGCTGCCAACATTTGTAAGCGGGATATGTGCCGCTTCGATTTATAAGCGGAACTAATCGTTTGATGCACTCGTCCATCCGGAATGGGTCAAACCAGTGTTCGCCTTAAGGCTTAGGGGCAAATTAATTTAAGGCCTTAACAAATTAACAAATTAAGGCCTAACTTGCTCAGAGAAATTTCTTAAGGCTTAATTAAGACTTAAGTAGAAAATGAAATGAGATACAAAGATGTAAACAATATTTTACTTGCTGTTGTTGGTAATAAAAGCCTTTGTCCATTGCTCTCTGGAATGCAGGAGTACTATATATGAGACTGGTACAACCAAGATTTGACCAAGATCAGAAGCAAAATAGCAGCCATAGCCACATGAGCAGACTTGCCAAGTCTGAACAGGGCTGGAGAATAGAAGGTTTGTATATGGAACTAAAGAAGCAGGAGGAGATACCCAATGATGGTGCATTGGAAGGCTTTGGGATGAGTACAGCGGTATTTAGAGAATTTTATTTTAGGCCTTAAAATTCTCTTAAAATCAAATTAATTTAAGGCCTAGTTAAGGTTTTAAGGCCTAACTTCGTTGAGTGGCCTTAATTAAGGCCTTAAGGCGAACACTGGGTCAAACAACTCAAACTTGCTCACGCAGAGGTTTAGCCGAGACGCGACCCCGCCAAAAAACATGACGGGGCCCGAGTGGGAATTTTTGACGACGGACGCTAAGGAGTACAGCTGGTATGTAAATAAGTACTATGCAGTAATTATAATTGTTGTAAGTAAAATCAGATGAATTACAAAGCGACAATGCAAGAGCGCCTTCTCCAACTTTGTGTATGATGTCAGGGTGAAAAACCTGGCCCCTATTCAGGCGTAACCGCACTGTGCCTATGAAGGTCTTAGCTGGGCTCAGGTAAAAACCCACGCCGCATGAGGAGTGACCCCACCGCACCAACATCACTGAAAGATCTTGCATGTCAGGTAGGAGAAATCATTGAGAAAAATGGAATATGGTAATTAACCAGGGGGATATGGAAAGGGGAGGAGAACCTCGTGGAGGTGGGGGAGAAGAGGAGGAGCCCTCCAATCTATCCGAGTGTAGATGGAGGGAAGGAGCCTTGATCTCACCACCTCCGTCAAGGTGGATCCCAGATGTGCAAGGAAGATTGGAGCCTTGTAAATTTACAAGGAAGAGAGAAGGGTGATTGATTGGGGATGGAGGGTGGGTGATAAAGAAAAAAGACAAGAAAGTATGAAAAATGATCCGAGCGTCCTCGGAGTAAGAAACGACGAGAGTGAGGACGTTTAACCTCGCTGCTTGTAGTTATATCGTCATATGAAACAAGTAGCACAGTCTGATCATTGAAACGTAATATGATACGCTCCTCCCAAAATTGCCGGAAATGAAACTCGGAGTCCATTCCGATCCATCGTCATTCCACTGCACGATTAGACTACATTAAACATAAATCTTTAACCACGACTAATCGTTTGATCGGTATGTGGAATTCTGCGTGCCGTGCCTGCGTGCCTGCGTGCCAGTACCTGCGTGCCTGCGTGTCACTCGTATATAAGTACCATGTATTTAAGTTTTGTAGATGAGCACAATTTCACTTCTTTTGCAGGACATGAACGTTTAGTAATGTTTATTCTTCGATTTCGGATGGGAATACAGTGTTATGTATAGCTCACTACCATCAATAAAGCCTCCAAGGGCTCATTTCGGCCTAAATTTTATCTCAATAATGTATCTTGAGCCTAGTATCATCAACTATGAGTACTACACCTTGATTTTCAATCCAAGATGAGCTTTTCAAGTCGATTCCTGTGTTCAAAAACTGACACGCAGGCCTGTCGACATACACTCCGAGCCATCGGATGACACGCAGATCGATCGGGTGGCACGCAGATCGATCGGGCCGGCACGCAGGTATATGTGACCTGCGTGCCAGTCCCCAACGCGTCGAAAATAATATTTGCGCCATAATAGATAGAATTATAATATGTGCCACTTGCGTTCCAGCTCCAGAGTTATCAAAACTGATACTTGGGCAGTATAAGGACAATACATGACCCGTTTACTTGTCGCTGAGTCAACAAATCATATTCATTTGAAATTTCGGCTGTTCTAGTGATTTAAAACCAACACCACACGGACCGTCCTTGATCTGCTTTTTCCCTTAAAGTGTGTTAAGGTATGTATCCAATTTATACATATACTACAGATAAATAGACAGTGGGTGGATGGACGGACTGCGATCAGGCCTACGTGCCTGATTGTGGAGTCGCCCCTAATGGGGATAGGAGTATCAGAGCGTCGGAGCAGAATTAATTCAATTTGATTATAAGTCGAGATTTCTCGAGGTTCTTGCTCACTTCTAGATATATGTACTAGTAAACTACACCTCGTTACAAAAGTATTTACATACATACATCCTATACATGTACATATACTACAGATAAATAGACAGTGGGTGGATGGACGGACTGCGATCAGGCCTACGTGCCTGATTGTGGAAGTCACCCCTAATGGGGACAGGAGCGTCGCAGCAGCTCGCCTAATTCCGGGGTCGGCTAATTGGCACGCAGGTAAGGTACTGGCACGCAGGTGGCACGCAGGAGTGGCACGCAGAATTCACGCAACCGTCGTTTGATGCACTCGTCCATCCGGAATGGGTCAAACTTGCTCACGCAGAGGTTTAGCCGAGACGTGACCCCGCCAAAAAACATGACGGGGCCCGAGTGGGAATTTTTGACGACGGATGCTAAAGGAGTAGAATGGAAATGGGAAGGGAGGGAGGGATAGAGTAATTAGACCGGCAAGGAAAGATAGATATGAAGAATAAAGCCATCAAAATCATGGAGAAATGGAATATGAAGCAAACAAAAGAATTAATATGAGGATAGAAGGGACGATGGAAAGGAGTCAAAAAAACAAGCGAGTTAAATTAATTTGAAGGGATGGAATGAATAAAGGAAACAGAAGATAATGTTAAAGATAGACAGAGCAAGGGGATTGAATAAACAGAATAAACAAAGGAAGCAGAAGAAAAAGTATTTAAAGACAGAGAGAAGATAAAAAACAGAATAAAAGAAGAACACAGAAGATCATGTCAAAGATAGACAGAGCAAGGGGATTGAATAAACAGAATTACGAGGCCGAAGAATGAGGCTGAGTTTTATACACTCCTTTTCCGCGTGTGGCTATGTTGCATTTGTGCCCCGGTTTTTTCCGCGCTTCATTCCAATCTCATCCGAGTTGAGTTTCCGTGCAGCTTGTTCATGTGTCCAGTCTGGTGATAGCATGACACGGTCATTGAACACGCGTCTTTGAACACGCGTCTTGAGTAACCTTTCCGCGTCCAAAAAAAAATTCACGCTTTGTTTCATTGACTTTCACATCAACTTCCAAATGGCGTTGTGTATCTGTATCGTCTAGTCCTGATTCTATAGCAAGTTCTATGTGATTCTATTGCATCAGTTTTGGATTCTGGAGGACTGATTGGCAATTGTTCTGGTAGACATAGACCTGAAGGGCTTCATCAGAGTCTAGTATGGGATGCAGATGAAAAATTTGAGTCTACGCTGCATAAAGATATTTCTTGGATAATACTGGAAAAAGAAGAGACAAAACATCATGCAAAGAAAAAGCAATCAGGTAATTTTGTACCTATTGATATGACCAGTCTGGATTGCAATGAAATGAAGGACAAATCAATTTCAATTCTTTCAGAAGAAACCAGTGTATCTGAACAAGCTCCAAGTCATGATTATCCCACACTCAAGTGGTCTGCTAACAGTTGTGCATATGACTCTGCTCTCATGCTTCTTTATCATTTGTTTAGAACAGAAAGAGCCGCTTTTCTTGGTGAAAGTGATAATTTCTCCTCAATTTTAATGAATGAGCTTTCAGCCACTTTCCAGTCAAACTCATCAAACTACGCTGATATCAGAGATCAAATACGAAGACAGCTTTCTATAATTGATCCTGATGCTTTTCCAGATGGGGCTTATGCAGATACGAGCGATGTCCTGCATGAGTTGATGCGGTCAGTCAATCCCACCACTAAGAGAACAGTTTTCTGCGGCAACAACCACTTCTCGCTTCAGGAGAGGATGCAACACAATCTCCTGTTGACTCGGACTACTGGTACTTATCAGTCAACTCAAGCTTGCGTGTCTCATTTTGTGGAGCCATGGGCTGATCAATGTCCCTCTTGTCACTCAGACATGCTTTGGAAATACACATTCCAAAGATTCCCCAAATTTTTCCTAATGTCAATACCTTATGAGTGCAATATGCAGATTCAGAATATCATACATGTGCCTCAAGGAGCTGAGTCAAAACAGTATCACATAAATGGTATTATTTATGTCAGAAATGATCACTTCATCACTAGGATGTTTGATGGTGCCCATGAATGGGTCTATGACGGCATTGGAACTGGTATAGCAACAAAGTTATCTCCAGATGTCCAAGCTAACAATGACGCTCTGGAATTCTTTGCGCATAAGAAGGCTGTAGTGGTCCTTTATGTCTGTAGCGAAAATGGAATATAGTTTAATTCTTATTTAATTGACTGAACCCTGCGGCCTCGTACTCGCCACGCATTAGCGATGGCCCACACCCCTTTCATATAGTAGTAGCTGCGAGTAGTATAAAAGGACTAGGTATTTCTCGTAGTTACTCAAGCCATGTACTGTAGAGTATTGTCATCTACAGACTAGCGAAACATGGACTATGCTTCTACCAAATCTACCTCACTCGCATTGAGTATAAACATAGTGTGTTGGAATCAATAGTGTTGAATCAAATTTGTTGGCTTTGTGTTCTTTGTGTGTGTCCTTGGACTTGTGAAATTGGTTATAAGGCATTTGGGCCTACAAATTGTGAAATTGGAACTGTTGGTTTATACCTTTGTGGACTTGTTATAGTCTCTGTGTGTGTTTAACTTGTGTGCACTCATGCAAAACCTTACCAAAAACCCCAAAAGTCCTTGTAGTACAAGTGAACTGTTGAGTATTCTGACTACTCGGAACACTCGCACTTTACAATTTGTATAAAAGTCTTTAAGTTTGTGTTTCTTCTACACTTACACCAAAGACACCTATTACCATGGCTTTTACTTCCAGGCTATTCAATACTTTGATGATGATGGTTTCCCGTTCATCATTTGTTGCTATATGCACCACTTGGTCTTGTAGGTCATTATGGTATTTTCTGGCTATTTCAGCCATCTTTTTTGAGTCTTTTTCATAGGCATTTCCAGATATGAAGTTTGCTTTGTCCAGTATTGGGTGGTCAGCTTTTCTTAGTGTGTAAATCAACTCTTTCAGTTTTGTCACTTTGGTTACTTGAATCCAATACCTTGATATGGTCTCTCCTTCGATTCAGTCTCTTGTCACTACAGAGAGCTGCAATTTCTGATGTCATTCTTGTTCAACATGGATCAGCTTTGTGGTGAGCATGTGTAGTTTCTTGATCTTTTCAGATTCTGGACCAATGGGTCATTGGCCATTTCTTCCAGGTCATTTTGGAGGTTCCAGATTTTACAGAGGGTTTTGGGAATTGCTGTTTTCATTCGGTTCTGGCAGATTTAACTACATCCTGCTTCCATTTATGTAGCAGTCTCTGTGCATTATTATCTTGTGTGCACAACCCTATTGACAGTCTCTCAAGTTTTTGTTTGGTCTCAAGACTCTCAGAGAGTATTTTGTCTATAAAGTTTTTATCTTTTACCAAGTGTAGGGGGATGGACCAGCGTCCCCATCCAATATTTGGGGCATTTGGAGTTGTTACTTGTACTGATACTAGCTGGTGGTCAGTAAACCCAAGTCCACTCCCTTTGATTTTCCATTCTCTCGCTGTTTCCAATATATTTGGTTTCACATAGATCTGATCCAGGTGTGATTGTGAGCCTGTTGCAGATTGGAAAAAGGTGTACTGTTTTGTGGTGGGAAAAGTGTCTCTCCAACCATCCTTTAGGTTCAGCATTAATTTTAGGTCATCTAGGGTCGAGGGCGTCTACTGGTTCTGCTCTGGCACTGGCTTCAACTATATTAAAGTCACCTGCAACAATATCTGGTTTGTGTGTTCAGGGGTGCAATTCATAGTATTCTTGTATCTTTTCCCAGAACTTTTGGTTTGCTCCCCCATCATATTCTGTTACGGTTGGTGTGTATACTACCAAAGCTGTTAATTTATCTTGTAGATGCCACTTAGTAGTGACTTGTAAAGCTCATCCAGGGATGATCTCTACAATTTGTACATCTTCCTTTGCTGTACATGTATGACGTTGGTTCAGGACAATTGCCACTCCCGCTGTGCTGGTAGGTTTTTCCAGGTGCAGTGAACAATGTATTACCAGCTGTTTGTGGATGTGTTCAAGTTTGATGGCTTTATCCTGTGTCAGGTGAGTTTCCTGTACCAAGAGTATTCCTATCTTTTTGTCCCTCATAATCTGGTTTATGTGGTACCATTTATTAGCTGCGTGGCTACCTATTCCTCTCATTTTCAAAGAGGCAACTTTGACAGCAGCCTTTGTGTTCTTATTTGTGCAGCATCGTTCTCTTCTATTCAGCTGGGATCAAGATTGAGAAGTGGTATGTTGGCTAGGGGTTTGGTAGCCATGGTGTTGGAAGAGAAGGGAGTTTACTTTGTCTGCATTGTTATTTTGGGATTCGGGGGGTCTGTAGTGGTACCACCTGTCATTGTCAACTATAAAGCCAGTATCCACTGATATCGTGGATTGACTATGTGGTAGAGTTTCAGTATTTATTGTTCCAATGGTATTTGGATTTGATGGTAAATATGTTTTGCCTGGTATGGTTTGTGGTTGGTGTCCACTGCCCCTGATATTGGGGTGCTGTCGAGTGTGATTTCAGGTGTCTAAGGATTCAATATGCTCTGGACTCAAAGGGCACATCCTAAACACATTAGGATCTGATGAGTTACCTGTTCCTTCAACAGCATTGCCACTATTCTCCCCATACCTTTCATTGGAGTCACGACCAGTGGCAGAGGCAGAGACCCCTCTGGATACAGGCAGGTTCAAGCTTACTGCTCTGTAACCTGGTGATGACAAGGTAAAAGTTGTGTGGTTTGGTATTGATAACTACAGCACCTGTCACATCAACTAGTGCTCTGGGGCTGCACGGTCTACCTTAGGTGTTACCCCTTGGTCCCTGACTACAGGAGAACTCTGCTCCTTGTGAAGGGGCACTGCCCTGTCATACTACACAGATATAGTTAGAATCTACTTGCTTTTCAGATCAGGACTTCTGCAAACTAAGCCCAGTGCGTGTCCATGCTGTTGTTAGGTACACAAGTTACCTTTGAGACTCACATGGCTTTCCTGTCCTATCACTCTGGGTGATAGTCAGTATATGTGGGCTATATGAGGTGAGCATTCTCATGTTGGATCAGGATTTCTTACTTGATTGCTCTGATCAATGCCTACAACATGTAGGTGAGAGATGATTTAACTTCATTACTCTCTCCCAGGGAGTGTGGTGCCATAAGTATGTATATTAGAAGGATTTCTAGTGTAGGGCATAGTTTTGTAGTAGCGATTAAAAGAGAGGCTAAGACATGTGTTTGCCTCCTTGTTGACCTCCTCAGTTCCCTTGTGCTCTCATCCTGCGTCCATTTCCACGACCACAAGAGGTAGTGGTTGCGTCACTGTTGAGGTGCAGGTTTGGGCCAAGCCAGCCTGGATAGTTCGGTACAGGCACAGGCTGCTGGGGTGGTCAATGGAATTGCAGTGGGCACAACAGAAGGGTGGAGCACTTCTTCCAGTGCCATACAGGGAGGTGGGGAGGGTGAGAGAGCAAATGAGTTGAACCCACTCCTCATAGTGAGCAGGAATGTGAGTGGGGGGTTCAATCACAATGTTCCAGTATACTCGGTAAACCCATCCTGGCCACCCATCGGGATAGCTGTGACTGCCACCATGTTGCTAACTACTTGTCCAAGATGGTCGGGAGGGATGTTTGAGGGGACCACATCTCTGTGGTTGTATAGGAACTGCTGGATTTGGTTGTTGCGTAGGGTTGCCTGGACAGTTTCCAGAACAATTTGACTATGGGCAGTCGTGTTTTGGAGTGTAAAATCATGAAGGGTTGTTGTGTAATGGGTAGGGGGTGGACGGTAGGGGAGTGTGATGAAGGAGCCATGTGAGGTGTTGTGGACTTGGTTTTGGTTTAGCATGTTTAGTTGTTGAAGCGAGGGACCTGTGACCAGGTAGTGGGTTGGGTGGGCACTAGGAGAGGCAGGATGAGGTGGCACTACAATGATAGATACGTTGGGATCACCAAGGACATCCCAGATGCCTGCTTCCATAACTGATGCTACTACTGCAGGGTCTAGGCTATTGCGACCAAATGGTCTGGCAAGTACTGTGCCAAATTCCTGGACCCAGGTGTTCCATTCTGCAATTTGTTCTGGGTCCTGACCGAGTTGGACATTGCCAGAGTGAAAGCCCTGTGGTACAGGGGCATCAGAAGGGAGAGCATTTACAGCTCCAGGGGTGTAGTGCTGGGCAGTCGTTCCAGGTGCGCTGGGGATTGAGGTTGTCAGGGATGATCTACTGGGGGGGGAGATGTTGCTGTTGTTGGTGTCTGGGGGAAGTGGTTATGTTGGGGGTGTTCGTTTGACCAGTGGAAAGGGAGTCAAAGAAGCTCCCAGACAGGAAAGGAGATTGGCAATGGTTTTGGGTAGCTGGACCAGATGGAAGTCAGGTAAAGGTGAACAGGTAGTGTGGGTGTTTGGTCATGTCTGTATCAGCCCTTGGTCTTTTCGCCTGGCGCTGATTTTCATCTGCCAAGGTTGGTTGGGACTGTGAATGGGAGACATCTGATTGGCTGACCACTGTATGATGAGGTTGTGTGGGAAGTTGAGGTTGGATATGTGGAGGGAGTAGCTGGGATGGGTTTGTCACCATGGTTTGGGGATGGTCAGGTGTACTGGTAACATTGACATTGCCTGTCCTTCTGTTAGTCAGTCCAGCTACTTCGGGGTCAAGATCCATGCGAGTAATAGGACAGTGGGTTGGTTCCCCAACTGGTGAGTCAGTGTAGAGATCGTTGTTGTCATCGTCCATGGCACTTGACTCATTTTGGAAATGTTCCCTCCTCATGTTCGCTTCTCCTTCCAAAATATCATCCCAGTCTCTTGGGCTCACTAAGGTTGAAGTCATCGAGATACTGGGGGATGTGGTGACTGAAGGCAAGGTCAGGTTGGGGCTGGTATGGAATGGCAGAGGTGGGAAGGAATCTGCAGATGGGACTGGTTGTGTTGGGGGAGGAGGGTCAGAAGGGGACTGATTTTGTTGAGTATATGGGTTGAAACAACAGCCGTTTATGGGTACACTCCCCAAAATGATGGTCGTCCCTTTTTTCTTCTTGGACTGGACAGTGGTCCAGGTTCCCAACTCGTTTCCTATGGGATTATCAGTAAGTTTGCTTCCAGGTGAGGATATTCAGTGGTAAATTTACCTTCACTCGCTCTGTCTGTTGGATCACCAAGGTCAATTGAGCTTGTTGGCATCAACATAGGGTGGCCAATTCAACTCAGGAATCACCCTCAGACTGTGTGGAGGCTGGGGCGGCATTCTTGCTGTCTCCAGAGGGAGACACGTGGTTGACAGTGGCAGTACCACTGGGGGCAGTGGAGTCAGGCGGGACAGAGGACTGGTTGTTAGCTTGAGATTGCATGATAGCGAGGAGAGTTTTGGTTCTGTGAGGAATGGGGTGTTTGCTTCGAATGGGGCCACTTTTAAAGGTTTCAAGCTTGCCTGGTAGTAGCATATAGTCTTCAGGATAGAGTGTATTATTGAGGTGGCAGGGCCAAGGTTTGGGGAATTGAAAAGATTTTCAGGTGATTTTAGAGCCAGGGAAGCGATGGTTAGTAGGCGGGGGGCTCAGTAAAGGTGTGAGCATGTGGATTTCAGGGTTTTGGTAGGGGTGGAAATTGCTGGGCTGGCATTACTGGGCTTTCCAATTTCTTGGGCAATTGAGTTCAGAAAGTCTCAGGTGTTGGTGGGAGCATGGAGGGGTAGGAGACAGTCGGTCAATGTGAAGGGTTTTGGCTAGTCCTACAGGTAATCCGCATCCTTCTTTGCGAGGAGAGAGCGCCACAGGGCGAGAGAGTCTCCTGTTGACCTTTAGTGAGAAGGACAGATGCTTTGCAGTGTACATACGTCTGTGGTTTTGGTCCAGGTCAAGGAAGGCTGGATTTCAGTGACACATCAGCACACAGACCAGCATGGGCCAGTCTCTCAGAACGCTCTGCACAGACATTACTACAGGCAACATTGAGTTTTGTAGCAGCTAATGGAGGCAGTTGGTTTTTCTCAAGGGGATGTGCAAAAGAGAAGAGACTCAGAGAGCTCTCCTGTACATAGCACACTGCTATATTCCTTGTCCTTGCCACTCTTTCTGTGTAGGAAAGCATGGGAAAACCCTGGCCAGATGGTGGTTCAAGTTCAAGGAGCCCCCCAAGACCTGCTCTTCCATGTTATAATCCTCCTCCTCCACTTCGAGGTTATGGGATGTATATAGGCCTTGGAAATGCCCAGGTGAGAGTCTATGTATGTGTACTATGGTATTGAACAGTATGTTACTGTCTACCACCCTGACACACTAGGGCTGTGCACCGTCCAGTATTACTGGTATGCCTGTATTTTGTACTGGGTCAATACTGGTTGAAAAAATCATATACAGTACGGTACGGGTATAGGTACAGCAGTATTATGGTCAGTACAGGTTTACGGTGTAGAATATATATTTTACTCACTATCCTATATATTAAGATAGGACGGGCCTGGGAACAAACAATATTTACATAATCATTACTAAGCAAGCTTTCAGCGGAAACAGCTGCCCAGATGGCGTTTATTGCCGCCGGTAATTTCCGTTCGCGCCATGCAATCTCATGCGATCCAGTTTCATTAACTTACAACTTTAACTTACAATGCGAAAGCCAAACTTTTGCCTCATGTCCGCAAGCTTTTGTGTTTATATAACGTGACTTCAACACTTTTTGTGTCTTCTGCTTCACTTCAACTTTGCATCCACAGCCATTTGAGTTACCTGAGAGACCCAACTACAGTACATGTAAGGCTGATTTAAAAATCAACTTGAGTGCCACAATTACTGACTCTATGCATCCCAGAGGTGCATTTTCAATGTGAATATTGCATTTTGTTTTTGTTTCTGTTTCTGTTTCTTTTTTTCTGATTTCTTCTCATGAAACTGAAAAAATCAGTAAGGGAAACCCCACCAAATACTCCCCAGGGTGCATTTTCAATGTGAATAATGCCTTTCTTTTTCTTTCTCTGATTTCTTCCCATGACACTGAACAAATCAATAAGGGAAACCCCACCAAATACTTCCCAGAGGCATCACAATGCTCAGTGTGAAAGAGAAAGGAATGCACGCGTCATGGACAGCCCTGAGGCAAGACGTGTACCTCAACATGACATGGCTCCAGTCCCCTTCAATTTGAATCAAGGTCCTGCTCAGCCTTACAATCCAGCTCAAGAAGACCCATTCCAAGTGGTTAATTATGGTGGTAATCAGTATCAGCTAACTCAGGGCATTGCTGCACAGCTCCAAAATTTGCCACCAATGCCAGGCCCAAGTAGAGCAGGTAGAAGACCCCATCAACAGGTGAGCTTTCTTAGAAATTGTAAATATTTATATGAAATGACTGATTATTCCTCATTTCTCTACTACATAAGAATCCTCTGGCAGGGCCATCAAATCAAATGCAACTGCTGATAGACAAGTAAGTTTTTTCTGTTCAAATATTACATAGGAAAATACTACATAGGATACTTTCTTATATGAATTATCTTAGAACTATGCAGATAGGTTTCAAAATTTGCCAGCTAATCTCTGCAACCAGCTTGCAAATCTTCCCACTCATCCACTACCTCTGCCAGGTCGTGGTCGTCCCCGCGGCTGAGGTAGAGGTAGAGGTAGAGGTCAGGCTCAGGGAACAGCTCACATTGAAGACCCTCTCATGCCTCCTGCACCTCAACATGAACCTCAACCTGGGCCAGAACCTGAAGGCAACATAGATGATCCTGCTCTATTTGAGCCACCAGTTGATCCATCTCAAGAATTTGAAGAGATTCCTGAAATTCCAATTGATCAGCTACCTCTGGCACTTCGTCCCATTATTGAAGAGGAGGATTATGACTGGTATTTCATGGGTGGATTTACAGAAGTCTGTCCCAAGTGCAAGGCTCTTCATTGGGATTGTGAGAAATTAACAAAGTCAACTATCCATGAGCTTAAATTTGGTTCCTGTTGTCTTCAAGGAAAAGTAGTACTTCCCAAGTTGCAGAAGCCTCCTCCTGAGCTTCAGAAGCTATATGATGGGACAAGCCATGACTCTAAACATTTTTTGGACAATATCCGCAGCTATAATTCAGCTTTTGCTTTTGTATCACTTGGACTCAAAACAAACAGTCAAAATGATCCTGAAATGCCTACATCTGGAGCACACTATTACAAAATCAAAGGAGAGCTCTGGCACTCAATGGGCTCTCTATTGCCAGAGACAGGACAAAATCCTGTATATGCCCAGTTATATATTGTAGCTCCTCAGGATGCAATTCAGCAGCGATTGAAAAACAATGCAAATTGTGGGACTGGATTGCATGCAACCATCATGCAGGAAGTTTCTGATATGCTGCATCGACACAATGGATTTGTGACACTATACAAGTCTGCATATCAGCGTGTTAGAGAGCTGCAGACAAATAATCCAGAGAATATTCAGAATATCACTATTAAACTCCACTTTAATTTTGGCCAGGATCCCAGAACTCATAATTTACCTACAGTTGATGAAGTGGCTATTCTCTTACCCGGAAGGAAAGAAGTGACAGACCACAGAGATATCATTTTGCATACACAAGCAGGGTCTCTGAAACGTTTGTATGAGACCAATCCAGCCTATATGGCATTGCATTACTGTAGTATTTCGACCACATGAATGCGTAACGCATCACAGGGCCCCTCGGACAGGGTCAATTTGGTATTGTGTCACGCATCACAGAGACATTTATGAGTGCTTTATTACCGAAAAAGGGCCGTGGGAGGGCCGGCTTCTCTGGCAACCTGCCTAATATAGTAAATTGTTCATGTCATGTCACGTCACGCACCAAAGTAGCCGTTCATATGGTCAAAATAATACAGTATGTGTTACTCTTTCCAAGGGGAGAATTGGGTTGGCATCCAAAACTCAAACTATCACAAGAGTACTTAGATGCAAATAATATCACTGTTGATGAAGGTGCAGTTGATCGGGAGGAGGACTTGGAAGATCCAGAAGCAGCAACCTCTGGATCAAGAAAGAGGAAGCAAATGTATGTGACACAGTTGGAGTATTATGCATATCGTATACACAAGAGAACATCTTTAGATGAGTCAGATCATATGTTTAGAGCAGGTCTTCTCTTTCAACAATTTGTTGTGGATGCCTGGGCTCAAACTGAGCAAAGTAGATTGTGGTTTTTGCATCTCAATCAAGCCAAACTTAGATCAGAGGTTTATAATGGATTGGTGGATGCTATGAACAATGGAGATGTTAATTTGGAAAATGTGGGTCAGAAGTATATTTTGCCATCTACACATATAGGGAGTTCCCGGCATATGTTTCAACTTTATCAGGATTCAATTGCTTTGGCACGGCATTTTTCAAAACCAGACTTTTTCCTTACAATCACAGCAAATCCAAATTGTGAGGAAATCAAAAGTGCATTAGAACCAGGTCAGACATATCTGCAAAGGCCAGATTTGGTTGCATGAGTCTTTAGAGAGAAATTGAGAATGGTTCTGAAAGATATACAAGAGAAAGGGATTCTGGACAAATGTGTTGGTTATGTATATACCATTGAATTCCAGAAGAGAGGACTGCCACATGCACATATTCTGATATTTCTGTCACCTGAAGCAAGAATCCGTGACCCTCATATGATTGACAAAGTTATCTCTGCTCAGCTGCCAGATAAGGACACAAATCCCACTCTATTTGAGTTAGTGACAAGCCATATGATACATGGGCCCTGTGGTGTCCACAATCCAGATGCACCCTGTATGAAGCATGGCAAATGTACCAAGGGATTCCCTAAACCTTTTGTTAGTGAAACAGCACTCTCTGAAGATGGGTACACTACTTATGCATGACCTGACAATGGCTGCTATTTCATGAAAAAGGTCAATGGTCGGGATGTTAAAGTAGACAATCAATGGGTGGTGCCTTACAATGCCTGGATATTAATGCAGCTTAAATGCCATGCAAATCTGGAGTGTTGCATGTCTGTCAAGGCATTCAAGTATATTCACAAGTATATCTATAAAGGACATGACAAGACCACTATGTCATTTGGAGAGGCAATAGATGAGATCAAGCAATATGCAGAAGCCTGCTACATTTCCTGTGCAGAAGCCATCTGGAGATTGATGCATTATGAGATGCATGGAGGAATACCCAATGTGGTTCAGTTGTCTCTTCACACAGAGAGAGAGCAGATGGTTGTTTTTCATGAAGAGCAAGGAGCTCATGATATTCTCAACCAGGCTCAGAAGCAGAAGACAACACTTATGGGATGGTTTGAAGCAAATGCAGATGAGAAGAAGACTGCAGAGGAGCATCCACACGAAGCACCCTCTATCAGAACTTTCCACAAAAATTTGTATGGGTGAAGACAACAAAGAAGTGGAAACCTAGAGAGAAAGGTTTTGCAATAGGGCGAATGTATTTTGTCCATCCCTCTGCAGGTGAACGCTTCTACTTGCGACTATTGCTAACAGTGGTCACTGGGGCTGTGTCTTTTGAAGATTTGCATACAACTGACACCAATGAGCCTGATCCAGACAGGCCAGGCTACAACAAAAGAAAAGTATGGTCAACCTTCTGAGAGGCTTGCTTGGCACGAGGGCTTTTAGAAGATGATGGTGAATGGCGGCAATGCCTAGAGCAAGCAAAGGTGGTTCAAACAGGTTCACAGTTAAGATCACTGTTTGCAACTATCCTTAAAGATTGTGTTCCATCACAGCCTGAAGTGCTTTGGGAAGAGTTCAAGGTATACATTTGTGATGACATCCAACACCTACTCATTAGTAAGGGCATAGTGGCCAATCCTAATGAAGAAGACATTTATAACTATGGTCTTTATCTTATTGATAAGGTTTTATTTCATGGAGGCATAAATGAGGGATTGAGAAACTCAAAATTTTCTTCCATGCCTAAACCAAACTATGAGCGGTGGGAACAGCTTGAAGGAAATTGGTTAATTGTAGAGCAGTTAGCATATGATCCTGAGGAAGAGAGACAAAAGGCTCAAGAAAATATCAGCAAGTTGAATGCAGAGCAATCTGCTGCTTTTGAGGAGATCTGGAAGTCAGTGATGGATAATGATCCCAAATTATTCTTTCTGCATGGCCCAGCTGGGACTGGAAAGACATTCTGTTACAATACTCTGTGTTATGCCCTTCGTGCAGAGAAGAAGATTGTCCTTTGTGTTGCCTCATCAGGCATTGCAGCATTACTTTTGATTGGTGGTCGCACAGCACACTCAACTTTTAAGATACCAATTGAAATCCATGAGGGGAAATTATGTTCAGTGAAAAAGCAGAGCCTTTTGGGAGAAATTTTTTGCAAAGTTGATCTGATTATCTGGGATGAGGTGCCCATGCAGGATCGCTTTTGTCAGGAAGCTGTAGACCTCACTTTGCGGGATATACGGTCAAAGCCAGATAAGCTATTTGGAGGCATCACTGTTGTTTTTGGTGGTGATTTTCAGCAAATTCTTCCAGTAGTCAAGAAAGGCACAGCTGAACAGATTATTGGCCAGTGTATCCAAAGGTCATATATTTGGAAGGATATCCAAATTCTCCACCTGAAACACAACAAGAGGTTGGACAGTAGCTCTGAAGAGGACAGACAATATGCAAAATGGCTTCTTGATATTGGGCATGGCCGCAATCATTGTCCTGATCCTAACTTTGAAGTTCAACTGGATCCATGGATGAAATGTGGAGATACACCTGAGTCATTAGTGGCAGCAATCTATCCAGGCCTACAAACCATCAATCCAGCTTCTATGGAATCTGATGATTGGTTTCTCAAGCGGACCATATTTTCAGCTAGAAATGATAGTGTAGATGAGCTAAACCAACAATGCCTCAATATGCTTCAAGGAGATGAATTAACATATCTCAGTGCTGATTCTGCATTTTCAGAGGGTGACTTCAATTATCCAATAGAATATCTGAACTCAATCAAAGGTTCAGGTCTTCCACTGTCAAATCTCAAACTGAAAGTTGGTGCTCCAATTATGATCTTGCGGAATCTGGATCCATCAAATGGAGTTTGCAATGGCACCAGAGCTGTGGTCACTGCAGCAAACATGCATGTCTTAGAGGCAAGGATCATTGGTGGGGATCACACTGGCAAAAAGATTTTCATACCTCGCCTGAATATTGAACCTGGGAACCTGGATCTCCCATTTACACTGAGGCGTCGTCAGTTTCCAGTTCGCCTTGCCTTTGCAATGTCTATCAACAAATCTCAAGGGCAATCTGTGGATCATGTGGGGTTAGACTTACGGATATCAGTTTTTACTCATGGCCAGTTGTATGTGGCCCTATCAAGGTGCACTTCAAGTCAGCAAGTAAAGGTACTATTTGGAGAAGGTAAGTATTGCTGGACACTGCATATAAATGAACTGACACTGACTATGCATTGCAGATAATAGAGACTGTAAGACTTATAACATAGTTTATAAAAGTGTACTATTGACATCACCATAACTACTATGCTTTGTACTTTGATTGAGCTCTGAACATGAAACTTATTTTATTTTGTTGTTCAATGATGAATTTCTTTTTACAGTGGAATGGAGGTGCGTAGCACCGACTCTTAGTGGAATGGAGGCACGACAGCGCCGACTAGCGGGGGTTTGGGGGTGCAGCCCCCTACAAGCTGTCGACTCATGCTGGAGGAGTGGAGCGAGCGAAGCGAGCCTCCATGACAAAGGCATGGGTCGTAAAGCTTGTTGTCATGAAGTGAGGGCCTCTAGCACCTCTTCTGCCATCATATGAGACATCTCCATCCATATCAGACGGTAAGTACATGTTACTGGTCGTCTGTAGGTGGTTTGCTTACCTTTTTGGTCTTTATGACATCTAAGTAAGTGGTCATTACCCTTGCTTTGACCGCCATTTTGGCATAAATTCATCCAGATGAGGGTAGCAAGCTTGGATTCAGTATGGAATTGGACAGTTTTGGATAGCGGTTGACGCTTTTGGGCAAGAATTCAGCAAAAAAAGGTGAGCAATTTATTGGCCGAGACATTATCAAACCCGTACAACGGCAGTACCAAATACAGCCATACAAATTTGGTCAAATGACTTTTACAGTACAGGCCCGTACTATCATATGCTACCCGTACAAACCGTATGATTACGGTACAGCGCGCAGCCCTACGATGCACTTTGTTGATCAACCAAGACGTGTAACCGACGCATCGATGCCTGATTACATAATACACTTCGGTGAGCTTTACCGTGTCCATCTTTATCGCTCAATAGCTTCTCGAGACTCCCAGCCGAGCTCGTTAAAATTTCAGGCATCATTCTTTGCGGGCGTCTGAATGGATGTACAATAAGAAATTTTGTTTCTGTAGTATTTCAATGGTTATTATTGGCCTGAAGTATAGATTCCTATGTACAAAATACAGATTTTTTATTTTAGCAAGATTGCGGTATACTTAAGACATTTTTTCATGAAGAGCCGGAGACGTCCCATGAGCAGACGAAAAAGGTATTGAGCATCACGGGTTTGCGATAGGGGTTTTCTGATGGGAAGCTTAGTAAGCGTCCGCGCCAGGCTCTTAATCTGATTCTTCTAATCACGAGAAATATTATATTTATCTACATATGCAGGGAGAGTGTGTCTTCGGGGTCCAACTCATTGCCAATCAAACGCGGATCGCTTAATGAGCGAGGCCGGTTTCCATAGTATGAAGTGGTTGTGGGCCAGCGCTGAAGCGTGGCGAATACGAGGCCATCACAGTCCAAGCTTTTAATTACGAGGCCGAATGAAATGAGGCTGAGTTTCTTACACTCTCTTTCCGCGTGTGGCTATGTTTAAGTGTTCCCTATTTTACCCGTCCGTTTCATTCCGCGTAATCTTCCATGTGATTTTCGTTTTGTTTTTCTGTGATGTCACGACAAGCGCGATTTTGGCGGGCGCTGCCAAATGCGACAACGGACTTGCAAAAATTGACGTCCTTGACCTTCAAAAAAAAGTTTTTTAGAGACTATCATATTTGTAGGATTTGAAGTTCACTCTATAAGATTATATAGGTCAAAAAAATACGATTTTTTAAGTGGAATTTGACCGAGTACAGTGTACACTAGTGTAGCAAGAGTATGTATGGTTAAAGAGGGGAGACATATCACCCCTACGAAGCCCTCGGGTGGTTCTGAGATCAACGCGAGCCGTTCTCGTGGGGTTCTGCACCTAGAAAACGTGTTGTTGGATGGTAAACAAGGTTTTCAGTAGAATTCTCACGGGTCTGTGTGTCTATTTGAGCAGGCGGTCGACTTGGCGTGGTGTCTCTGCAACTCATTAGCAAGCACGAAAATACAATGGAGTCTTAGTTCACAACAAGATGGGGTTGTGCAAGGGTTTAAATAAGGATTGGCAGTATTACGAGGCCAAATGAAATGAGGATGAGTTGTTTACACTCCCTTTCTGCTGGTGGCTATGTTCTTACATTCCCGAGTTCTTCCCTCCGATTTTTCTCAAGGTCGGTCATCAGGCCCTATTCCAATCTGGATTCCAATTTCTTTTCCGAGTGATACAGAGCTTGACGTGTATTTCTGTTGACTCAATATGCTGTCACATCACTAGCTGCTCTTATGCATTTTCATACCCTATATTATACCCTTGATCGTACTCCGCTGGAAATAGAAAGGCCTCGTATTCGCCACGCGTTAGCGTTGGCCCACAACCACTTCATGTACACATTGTTTTATTGGACTTCTTTGTACTTGAATCTTGATGAATGCAAAGGACTATAACCATGCAAAGAGAAGGGAAAGAAATCGGACGCTATGATGCGTTGTAGACGCTGCAAGTGTTCGGAAACAAAACGGAAAGGAAAGGCCGGTCAACTGTTAGCAAAAAGGCCGCACGGAAAGGAACGGACGGGTGAAGTCAGGAGCATTTGCACATAGCCACACGCAGAAAGAGGGTGTAAAGAACTCATTCCTCATTTCATTCGGCCTCGTAATGATGAATTCTGCTCGATGTATGTCGAATTCTGTTAGAGTTATTTTTTTCCAAGTTATCACAGCCTACAGGATACCTTCGGCAGCCATCCATCAATTCTCGGACGCAATCAAGCCAAAACGAGTCGACGACGCAGATCAGTTGCCTAGGACCTTGATCATGATGAAAGCAGTGGAATGCATACGTATGCGGTGCCCTGGAAGCGCATATTTCGGGGAAATTGCCTCAAGTGCTGACAGATGAAATCGTAGAAAGGTCCTGCTCAATATGAGTATGTACAGTAGGTAAGAAAACGAACAAAAGAGAAAAGGATACATATGAAAGTCAAGAATGAAGTCCTGCCTAATCCTCTGAATATTGCGGAGGAGCCACTGTCCTAGGTGTATTCGGAGTCATCCCATAACTCCCGTGCCCATAGCTCCTGTCATCCTGTCTCTGATTCACCGGTGAACCTTTCGCCGTAGACATCCTCCAACCACTATCCCTCATATCATCGGTACCATTACTTGACATAACCGTCCCATCCATGTCCCTCGTCGCCTCACTCATCTGATTCGCTCTCGCAAAAGCGAAAGGATGGTGCAAGGCAACAATCTGCCCAATACTCTCTTGGTCCCGGGATGATTGTGGAGAGACTGGCCATGGATTTGGTGACATTGGTGAGGGATATGACGTTGATGCTGATACAAAGGAAGAATCTTCGTATTTGAATCCAGCCGTGATTGTGCCGACGGATTTCGAGGGTAAAGAACGCTGGCTTTGGTTTTGGGGATTAACCGACGTGAGAGCATCGAAGCCCGAATCATGACGGTTCTGTGCCTCTGCGATGAATGGTGTAGACACGAATACTGCCTCCTCGTCCCTTCGCTTCTTCGCCCTTCTCTTCTTAACCCACCAAATCGCACCCAAAATGACCAGCAAAAGAAGAAACATGCCTCCAACAGTCCCTCCAATCACAGCGTCTTTCCTGCCTGATCCTGACGTTGAAGATGGCGAAGACGTCGGGGTTATCTCTCCAAACCCAGCCGCCCTCTCCACAACAAAATAATCCAACGATAGTGCCATGCCTCCTTTCGTTCCATTGTGCGATAAGACCAACATATGCTCCTCCGTCGACGACAGCCCGGAGATATTGAACAGCTGCTGATAAAAGAACAGTTTACTGCCGTCATTCGGAGGGAGGAGCGTAAGTGATTGGGGAGGTTGATCGTCGATGTGGTAGGAAGCGATGTTGGAGATGTTGGAGCCTTCGCCTAGGTCGCCGTATAGTTGGATGCCAGTTCCTAGGAGAACAACGATTCGGTGAATCTAAGCTCTCGACGAAGGTTTGTCGAGATCAAAGCTTATAAGCACTCACCATTAAACCTAACACTAACACTCGCCCCCGGTGTCCTCGTCAACACACTCGCGATGTCGTTATCCAGCGTCCATCCGCCACTAAACGTGACATGATTTTCAGAGGCCTCGTCCAACAACGTCCCGAGTTGCGGAGGGTTCCCAAGCAACAGATAACTGCCGCCATCATCTTGACTCGCATCATCAGCATCTACACCCGTCCCGCTACTGTCCACAACCGTATCACTGGTTGGGCCGCCACCATCAAAACCCAATCCCACATCCGCACCCGGATCATACAGAACATAATCCAAGAAGAAAGTCGAATTCGTCATACCCCCGACCTGAATAACCAACTCATGCGCTCCAGGACTCAAACTCCCCCTCGGACTGCCACACACAAACGCATTATTTCCCACTAAAAAGCCGGGAGTTTCTTCGTCGGGCCAGGAGGTTGAGTTTAAGGAAGAGTGGTCGGAATCGGATTTTGATTTTGAAATGGATGTAGACGATGGCGTGGGATTGGATGTAGATGGGGGAGATGTAGAAGTAGAAGGAGGAAAAGAAAAGGTGGACGAAGAGGAAGACTGGGTGGAAGATGAGGAAGAGGAACCATCGAGAAAACAATCTATACGTCCTCGAGGGGATTTGCCTGTGAATAGGAAGGAGCCGATGACGGCGTAGGCGGTACCTGGAATACTATCAATCATCGTGTTTCTTACGATGCCATGACTGAGAGTTCACCATTAAACCCAAACCTCACCTCTGCCCCACTACCAATAATACCACTATCAATCTTATGAACCGTCCCATTCCAAATCTTCCCAATCCAACTATTATCGAAATCGTCCAGATGCGTCGTTCCCAGATCCCTATCGACTTGAGGCGCGCTGCCGTTGGTTAGCTCCCATTGACCGACGTATTGAAGACGAGGGGAGGTGTCGTCGACGAAGAGCCAGCCACTCATGGCAAGTCGTGGCTCTGAGGATATGGAAATCTAATGGTAGTTGAATTGTTGATATCGAAGAAGGAGCGAACAAAAGACAATAGAGAAAGGTAAAGAAACAACTCTTATTAGAGTGAAAGGAGCGCGGAAACTGGGCGAGGAGAAATGAAGGAGAAAGTGGGCGCCGGCGCTTTTGCAACAGCAACTTTCCCAGCCTTGGAAGCCTTATAGCTACGCTATCGTGAATGTACCATGTCCATCATAACTATCATTGGGGAATCCAAATTTATCGAACAGGCTTCTTGATGACCTTGACGACAAACAGATGCGGGTACTATCTTTTGTTCCAACAGCTATATCACTTACTTCTTCCGGACCAGGAACAAAAATAACAACGATGAATTGGTGCACGGTAACACTAGGCTACTGGGGCAAAGGGCCATCGCTTCACGTGGCAAATTACGAGGCCCTTTCACGTAGTCTAACTCAGGTTATGCAGAAGGGAGGGAGAATCGGTGGAAAGTGGGAGGGAAGAGGGGCGTTAAGCAGACCGAACTCAAATTTGACACGCTGGCATGACGTCACGTCAACGTTCCTTGGATCTGGTCAAGAGGGGTACAAGCGTCGGGTATTCGGGATTGATGGCTTGACAGGAGCCGAAAACGAAGCCGAAGTCAGATGATAGGCACGCTCGTGTCGTTCTCACACCTCTTTCAACCGCGTCGACGACAACAAGCCCACCAGACGTAGCACCCTTCAGCTCCAAGCATACTTGCACGCCCCCTTCGAGTCCTCAGCGTAACCGACGACGAGTACTTGAAGATATAAGAAATATGTCCAATGACTCTGTACATAGTAGTAATAAGTAGTACTTAAACATAGCTAGCAGTAAATTTGGAATTCCATAACTGATTTCCACTTACCATCCTATCATCATTATGATTGCGTCTGATAGTGCAACGAGCGCGGAAGATGTATCAGCTTCGACGTGTCTGTGCAGTAACTGACTCAGCTGATTCGGCTTGTCGGCGTAGCCTCGCTTAGACCCCCCAGCCGACGCTTGTCAAAAATCGGTCAAATCTTACCCCTCTTGGATCTGGTCCAGACCGAGTCTGGACCGGTTGTCGGGAAGGGCAAAGACCGGCTGTGGCAACGAAAAGGGGTAACATTTTCGAGGTCTACATAAGTTAACTCGGCTTTTAAAAGACCTCGTAATAGCTGCTTAAATGGTATACATCCATGAATATGTATGCTGAAGGCTCACAGATGATTAAACGTCTCTGAATCTCACCATTTCATTTTCGTACCAGAAACCACGAATGACTGTCATCTGGATGATGATCAGATTCACGAAGCCCTCTGGCAGCCTGCGAGCAGTGGTCAACGAACAGCGGTCTAACCCCGTTATCAAAAAAAAAAAATATCGATGATAGTTCGCAACAAAGAACAGCCTAGATAGAAGAATCAATTGAGATGGTGTAGTACTAACCCACCTCCATCATCAATTACGAGGCACCCGTCCTTACAAACGTTGCAGAGAGTGGCTATACTTACAGTTTCTATGATCACGAACCACAGAAGAACGTGGATAGGGCAAAACATGTCACGTGCTAGGTTTAGGGCAGGCTCTTTCGTCGTCGCAGTTTCAACTCGTTCTCCTCCTCCTCCTCTCGCTCTCTAGTCCATGACGCATCAAGCAATTACTTCGGACAGATTCTCTATGAAATATCAAGGATGACTCCTTACTTCATGAGCACCCAACTTCTACTAAGACTGCCTCCAAAATTCTTGTTCTGTGACTTCCAAAATTGCTCCAAACCATAGACCTCAGCGGACACCTCACTCAAGCAGGCGTTTCTGGCTTTTTTAAACTGCTGGAGCCTGAAGATGGGTCGATTGGGTAGTATTGGGGCGATCACTGAGGTATAGAGCGGGACATGGTTGATACCTACTGCGTTCCGTGAGTTATCGTCGTTCTTCGTCTTTTTCTCTCCCTACTGCTTCTTGCCTTTCGGGAATCGGATTATTGACCAGCAGAAATTCTTTCTGTACTCCAGCATTAGTCGTCCGAAAAAGTCACTCTTCACGTCCTTGAGCTGACTCGTGGCCTTCCCCGAATGTAACATTGGGAATTACAGTAAGTGACAACGTTGCCTTCAGTCTACTCTTTTAGTGCTCGACCATCAAAGGTCTTTCTTTCGAAGTGTGCAAAACTAGTCACGAAATCTTTCCGGGTTAACACCGCAGGCAACCTTTTCTCATTATCCATCTCGATGAAGAAAGCGATGGAGCTGAGGTAGAGGCGAAGCTGCACGATCGCTGCCATACGTCGGGATTACAGGTTTGAGCCGGAGGCGGAGTTGTTGGCGACATATTGACGGTGCTAGTGAGTCCCTTTGCGGTCTGGTTTCATGCTGCTTCTTGGGCTCGGGCTCGGTTTCGTTTTGCCTTTGGTTGGGAGAGCTTCAGTCGTTTGTCGATAACCAGGTTGAAGTATGCGATCGTGGAGGGCCTGGGGTTGGATGACCTCTGGGTTGGCTGATCTCTCATGAGGTCGCAGCTGCCGTGTCGACATCTATTCTCTTTTTTTCCGCATTTTTTCCTTGTTTTTCGTTTGTTGGGTTTACTGCCCCAATTCGCCCCTTCTTGATATCCTCTCTCTCTCTCTCTCATATTCTTACTGACTGTCTTCAACTAGGTCATGTATGAGCCATGTGCATCCTCCACAGACCTTCCCAACCCGGTGACGTCTCTTTCTCCCCTGTTCATCGTTTCTACGTCTTCCATCTACGCCTTCTGGTTGTTTGGATTGACGACGGCTCCTATCCCAGCAAAATGGACGAAGGCAGTATGCAGGTATGCACGGAGTGAATGGGTCGGGCTCTCGAGGAAGGAACGTGAAGGGTGTTGCTTGGTGGTTCCAGGTGTGCTGGATCATGGATGTCGGTGTCTGGTTGGGTTGTTGACTTTTTCGGCTGGGTGCGTAAGATTAGCCTTTTTTCTCCTTATATCCTTTGCTTTGCTTTTTCCACTTTCAGAACGTTCTCTCTCTTTCCCATCTTTCCCATCCTTCCTTCCTTTCTATGCTCTATCTTTCTTTATCCCCGTCGAGTCTCACAAAACTAACGTCTTACAGAGGCTCCAACTTCAAAACCATTTTCTGTTATTCGTCAGCGGAGAGAAAGACGTGCACGTAAGGCAACCTTCGAGAAGGCATGACTACCACGCTGCTAAATGGTGGATAGAATACCATACGAGGCGGAATGTAATCGGGGTTTTGCTAAACCGTCACCGTGTCGGGGTGAGTGTTTGTTTTTCACCCAGTCTTGCGTTACCCCGTCTCGTTTGTCATCCCTACCATTCCTCTTCCTTTGGTTTATCTCTCTCCCTCTCCACACCAATAGTAATGATTTCTGACTATGGCCAATCTCCTTTCCAGGCTCGTCAAGCTTCAAGACCGCATCCATGTCAATTTCTGTCGTTTTCGATGTTGGAACTTGGCCTGCGAGGTGTTCTTCAATTGCTCATCATCGCCCACTTGGTCACTTCCGAGAGAAGCCAAAGGAGCTTTGTGATGGTGGTCGAGCGGTTGTGGTCGTTGTTGTAGTCAGGGCTATCATGGTCATGGTGATCGTGTTGATGAGGCTGTCATTCATTGGTGGTAAAGGGCAGGTGAAGAACCGTACCGTATGAGCGGTCTTTCGGAGTCTAGAACCGGAAGTTTTATCAATACTAGTGCGTTCTGAGTTCTTTTCTCTTGTTTTCAAGCACACTCTGACGTACTATGTGCAGTATCTGGGCACATGTTTTTCTCAATGCAATACGCGACGTCCTTTCTAGCGAACGACCCTATGTCGCTCTCATCCCAAGTATTGGTTCCCGTTATACTGTATATTCATTGTTCACTGTATAATGATCGGTCTAGTACCATAGGACGTGTACGGGCGACGCGCCTGAACGAGCGCGCTGTCGGATTGTCTTTGGAACCTATGAATAAAGGGACGATCAGAGGCCTTTAGAGGCGCAATGAATGATGACAGAACTTAGAAGAGGAACCGGACAGCGTGTGCTGTACCGAAAAGGATCTCTAAAGTCGTGCGTGCCCTGTTATGCCAGGTCTTGCAGTAGTAGTGTGGAGGTCTCCAGAATCATATGCTTGGCCCCACAAAAATTGGAGAAAGTCTGACGTCCAACTTGACAGCCCATAATGGACGAGAAAGAGAAGGATTTGATCATAAGACCGTAAGTTTCCGTAACACGGGTTCGGGCTTAAAGCGAACACTGACCTGCACTCCCACGGCGTTTTATATTCCTTTCGAAACATAAAAATGTGGGGTGAGTGGGTTCGACGACCTCAGTTCGCTTCTCTCGAACCCACTTCTCCAACATACCTCTACACATTGCTATGTTCTCCAAGATAACCCTCTTTCTCCCTCTCGTTGTCGTCGTCGGCGTCAACGCACAGGACTCAACCTCCACTTCTGGCGTCTCGCTCCCTACAGCTGGCATTAGCCCCTGTATCCTCCAATGCGTCACCCAAAGTGTGACTGGGACTAGTTGCCAAAGCTTGTACGTCTTTCCTTCCTCCAAACTGGTAGCCGGAGAACATCTCTGAACACGCGTTTTCCTCACTCACAGCGCCGACTTTCCTTGTGTTTGCACCGATCAGACCTTCCAACAAAACTCTCTAGCATGTCTCCAGGCCAATTGTACTGCTGCTGATGTCGGGCCCATATTCGTTTCTCCTCTGTGTTCCGTTCATGATTGACAAGTATACTAATCACACCTGCGTATTCATCTAGCTGGCGCTTCCGGTTCCGGTTCCAGCTCCGGCGCTGGTTCTGCAACTCCAACTGTCAGTGGTTCAGGAACTCAAGTCCCTCCCAACTCCTCTGCGACTTCTCCTTCTGGTACTGGTGCGACCAGTGGTTCCGGCGCTACTGGCGGTACTGGTGGTTCTTCGAGTACTTCTGGTCCCAGCGCTCCCGATTCCACTGACTCGGCGACCAACAGCAACACTGGCAACAGCGCCGTACCTGTCATGCTGACCTCTGGACCTGGAGCTGCTATTGCTTCTATTGTGGGAGTGGTGGGATTAATCGTTGGTGGAGGGTTGGTGCTGTAAAATGTGGTTGTAAAAATTGGTTGACAGTTGGCGGACCTGGATTAAAGATGGAATGATTGAGCTTGAGACTAGACACTGAACTCCGTTATTGACGTTGCAGTCTCATTTTCCTGAGTTTGTCTTTTTGTGTACCGATGTAAATGCTAACATGCCTCTTCTTCCACTCTACGGTACCTGCGTGATACCCGCGACACTTTCTCGTTTGCAATGACGTCATAATTACTCCTATCCAAATTAAACGTCAGGTAACCACAAGAGAAGTCTCATGTCCACACGACTACTTAATAATTATACACTTCCTCATGAATATATCGATGACTGCGGGGTATGGCCGTGGGCGGCTAGGGCCGAATCTTTTCGAACTCAAGTGTCAAATCCAAGAGGTGGACTTGGTTATTGTAGCTATTACCTAGGATCACCAAATTGATTACGAGGCCCTTTACACGGCAGTGATGAGTGCACTGGAATAGCTATGTAGGTTGACAGAAAACATGAGCTGAGTCTGGAAGGGTCAGGATTTCTGCCGCAGCTACGAGTACAAGGGATGCCAGGAGTGTACTGAACGTGGTACGTTGTGTTTACGTTTTCTCCTTGCTTCTTTCTCCTTCTTCTCTCTCCTTCCTTCCTTCCTTCCCTCGTTCTTTCCCGTAGCTCGTTCTCCTTGACAACAACGCTCCTGCCGCTTCCCCTGCGTCCGGCTAAGCTGTTGGAATAGTCGTCTTGAGCCGTTGCGAGTCCTAGCAAACGAGAGCGAGATACAGTAAGCGGACGAGTATATTCCGGTTTGTCCTGCTAGATGACGGCGGGAAGCAGGGACAATCGGACGCGGAAACATCCGAAACGACGTACTAAATACTACTCAAATAGGGGCTACGCATCTACGGCAAAAATGTAATTGAAATTTACGAGCTACTCGCGCTCACTATCAAAATGCAAAATCCAACATATGTAAGCTACAACTACGACATCAGGATACAATTCGAGTTCGGATAGGGATACTAATAAAGATGGGTAGGAACGCGGGTGGTGGTGAGATTGTCGTAATTCGTTCGTAGGGGAGAGCACTGTAGATGGACAGTATTGATTTTTCTATTTCTAGATCGCATCATTGCATCCTGTATACTGGGCTAGGTCTCAAGACATACAATATGCATATACGACTTTTCGTGACCCTGAAGCAAACCAGAAGATCTGTGCGTATGTAACTAAGACTATGTACTCTCGAGTCAATCATACGTTTCCAAGCAACACCGAGTCTACTGTCCGACGGAGGCGCGGAAAAAGATGACCGTGGGGACAGGCGTTACTGTCAAGGATTCAAGAGGACTCAGGTGAAGCATAATGAACCGAGGCAGGATGCAGGGACAGCATTGGCTAGCGCGTACTTGGTGGCGAACCCCGGAAAGCTTTTATAAAGGACGCACTAGCTGAGACCGACTAATCATCCTTCCCCATTTCCTCTTTACCGAGGATTCCCTTCCCTACTCCCTTTCCTTCGTCCTTCTTCCCGCGCTCTCCCTCAGTGCGCCTCTCCCCCGCCTCCCCGGACCCGGAGCCAGATCCAGATCCAGACCTTTTCGTTCTGGTTCTGTAGAGAATAGCATTGAAATATTCTCACTTGCGTTGTTATTGTGTTCTCGCGTTTCTTTCGGTTTGTGCTTGTGCTGTCGTATCCTTGCCCCCACTTCTTTCAGCTGCCAAAATCCTGTTCCTCCTCTCCATTTCCCTCCCTCCCCTTCCTTTGCATTTCTTTTGTTTCCTATCCATAAGTCCTCCCTCCACACTGTGCTTTATCCTTCCTTTCCTCCCCTCTCCTCTCCTCACGAACACGACCCAAAACCAAAACCAAAACCAAAACGACCACGTCCTAAAATCCTCAGGAACAGATCATATCATTATGGATCAGGGCAACAATCCCAGCGTTGGTGTCGTCGGTATTGAAGAGCAGATGTGAGTAGCTCCATTCTATTTCCCCTATGTCCTTGCTCGTTCCCTCTCCCGTTCGCTGCACTATGGTGTTTGTTCCTACTACGTACTGATGCTAGTACTCTGCGGGTCCGCAGATCGGTACATAGGTATATGTACTTCCTGAGTATCAGTACGTCGACCTTGCAAGCTTTTCAACCTGGACGCTTTTGTAACCCACAATCGCAAAATTTGTAGCGATTCTTTTTTGGGATCATATTATCACTTTCGGTGAGTTCCGCCCAGCTTCTACCTAACTTATTAGTACTAAGTGATTGACTGCGACGTTTTCGCATCTGATTGATATCGTTTCAGGCGACGAAGTCAACTACATCTGGACACGACCTAAAATTCTATCCTCTTATTGCTTCCTTATCATCCGATATTTGGGGTTGGTCGGAACGATTCCTGTGACGGTGGTGAAGTTTTCGAGGATGAGTAATAGCGTGAGTGCATACCCCTTCATTCGATTCATCACGGGCTTGTTCTTCAACTTTACGTCGACGTCATGTCTCTGGCTCTGAACTCCAATTTTTCTGCCTTTTACTTTCCAGGCGTCAGTAAATTTCAATTAAGATAAATCCTAGATCTGCCCTTTGATTCTGAACTGGCTTGTTTGTATCTAGATGCATGCGATTTTATTCCTACTGGGTCGTTTGGGCCGTTTTGAGAGCTGTGATTGTATACGGTAGGTATACTTCTAAATTCTAACCCTCGAATCCTCCTATGGTACGATTTACCTGATTTATGCTCACACTTGCACTGATAGGCACCCTCTGCATGCGTACATACGCACTTTACGAACGGAGTCGTCCAATTTTGGTTATTATGGCTGTCGCAATTTTCTCAATCGCGGGGATTGCTATGGTGAGTGGTACTTACTTTATTCAAATAAGTAATTGGCATACAATTTGCTGATCTCTATGCCTATATGCTATCCATCGCCATACATATACATACGTATGCATGTACTCTATATCCACATCTACAGTGGACTCTGAGCTTAGAGCAAAGTCTTACGGGTATGGAATTGCATCCTGAAGGGTGTGTGGTCACTGTACCTCTCGATACGTGAGCAACTCGTTTGAGCTTGGCAAAAAGCACTTTCATGTTAAACGCTCATCTTGGCCTGCGTCTTCGACCTTGGTCTTCTCAGTGTTTTCCGTGCGTCTCTCACTTGTACTTATATCAAATTCGTGCTCAATCTGATTGATCGTCTTGCTCCTTCTACCACAGACCGATTACTCCCATGGATACTAATTTCAATCTTCGACTCCCTCATCTTTTCATTAACACTATGGAAATCCTGGTCGATGAGACATTACCATGACTTCAATGCCCAGGTGCCGGATCCGTTGATTGCCTTGTTATTTAGAGACGGTGAGTAACTTGCCTGCTTATAGTACTCTAACCTTGGGTGGACTTATCTGTCTTTTCTTCGATTGTGATAAACAGGCGCCATGTACTATGCGTAAGTGTCGATGCTGTAGAGTTTTGTTTTGTACTTCATCTGCTGAGATGTCGAAATATACCAGGTTCGAGCTGCTTGCGACGCTGGCACATATAATAGCATGCTATGTAAGTTGGGCTTCCCCATGCGCCTGCGGATTTACTTACTTGCATCTGTGGCTTAGGCTTCCGGGGTAGGTACCCACATGATTCACCTTGTTTTCCAACTCATTCAGCTTTTTTCTGCTCATTTAATTCCCTTCCCTTCACTTCGTACACCTCAGGCCTACACCACAGAACCCCTACACACATTCGCACTCAACTTCGCCCCAATAATGGCATCGCGTATGCTTCTCAACCTTCATAAATTAGTCCATGAAGGAGTTCTCTCCCCTCAAAGGATGATTGATATTGATTTTGTTCCCACTATGCCATGGTCAGAAAGTCGTGATCTAGAACTTGAAACGGTCTCGAGTCTGAGGAGGAGGAATGGTCGGGCTAGTCGTAGTATAATATTGGATACTATAGTAGATTTCGATGATGAGATATTCGGAATAGAAAGAGACGATTGATTCTGAATGTCATCCTTTGATCACCGAGTCCCGACTCTCGTAGAGAGGAGGAGGAGAAGGAGGAGTCTATTACCGGCTTTGGACCAAGAGAAGAGAGAGGGCCTCGTGGGGTCAAAATATGATCAAAATTGGCTTACTACTTATTTTGCACCACTGGCTGGAGGAGGGACCCGAGGCTTTTCGCCCGTCATTGCCATCGAAATCACTGCCAGTGCTGTGTAGCAGCTTCATCCTTTGCGTCCACAGTTATTGACGCACGGGGTCCTCACCATCAAAAACAGACTTTAATGACTAGACTACCGTAGGGGGGCGTACGCTCGTTTGTAGGCTTTCGGGAGCGGCTCCACATCTTGGATATTATGAAGAATTGGGAGTATTGGTTGAAGAGAAGTTGGAAGGAACGACGAAGAAGATTGATTGGGAAGGATATCATTGTTTGGGTAGTATAGTTCAACATCTCCTCTCTTATCTCTCTTTTTCTTTTTTGTTTCTTCTCGTCATATTCCTTTCTCGTCTGCTTTTTCTTTCTGACAGATCATCGACTAGTAGGTACTTCTACAGAGAACGCCTGTGATGGAAGGTGAGAGGCATCGAATTGATAAATCAATTTGCTCTTTGCGATAGTCATCCGGGATAGCGGTGAGGTTGTCGCCGTTCAGTTGAATGATCACCTTTGATAAACACTGCTAAGTAAAGACCCAAAAGCTAAGAATACCGGAGATGCTCACCTGATTGTCGGGTGTATACTGTGGCCATTCGGTACCTGTTCAAACACGAAATGTTCAAATCAGTTGAAGGAAGAACCCATTGTAGGAACGTACGACTCGAGCCCTTGCCATCGTTGGGGTCTAAGCTTGTGGCGAAAGATATCCAGTAATCCATCATATTTGAGCTCAACGCAGCGTCAGATGGGGTAGGATTTTCGACATCACCGTATACATATACAAGCTCCGATGAGTGGAAAACTAGGTAAGAAATCAGGTCGTTATGCAGTGTCAGCGAAGTCAACATCTTACCACCGAGGCGACCGGAACCGGCTTGAGGTTGAGTGAAAAGATATCCGAAAGTCTTCACACCTGCGTTGCTCGCAGTTTGAATCCAGAATCGACGTTGAGACTGGTAACCCATATCCCCGTCTAAAGATCTTCATGAGCAAATAATAGATGATAGCTGTGTCTTGAAAGCACTGACTCAAGGCAGCAGCTCGCTTATAGCCAGGAGTTAAACCGAAGGTTTTCACTACCTGTATTGAAAGGAGAACCTAAAGCTGGATCCTCAGGATACAGTGCTACTAATTGCTTCACGGCGTCATCAAAAGACTGAGTTGAAACCAGAGGTGGCGAGAAATTTGCAATAAGGAAACTTTCTATGAGCTCTGTCGTGTAATTCAGACTAGGAAGAGTAAATAGGGTGCCTTATTCGCCACTGAAATAAGATATTGCTCTTGAAATCATATATGCAACGTACTTTCATCCAAATTTGTCCCAGCGATGAAAGGTAGCTTGGCGAAATGGCCTCGTGCGAATAAACGAGATGGGTAATCGGGATAGACACCGTCTGGTCCATCAATGGTAGGATGGAAAGGGAACTTCTCTGTCGGGTTCGTCAACGAAGCATTCACTCCCTCAAATATCTCTTCACTCGTTGCATTCTGAAGGCAAGCGAAGGTATGATCAGTCTTCGCAGATTTGCGCATCTAGGTACGCCTCCAACGAAAGCTTCCCATGAGTTTTTGCCGTCTCTCCGCATTGAAAGTGGAAGCAGTAGCTTGGCTCCCAGACTCGAATATCTGATGTTAGTTTTGGAGTTGGTTATTTATAGCGCAAAATACGCCGGTGAGCACTCACAGCAGCTCGAGCCAGTTTACCAAAATCCGGATCGAGGAAAGAGACAGCAGTCATCATCGCTCCTGCACTCTCTTCCAAAGACTGTCACCTATAGGAACAATTAGATGGCTTCCTCGACGAGGCAAGGCATACAAATCAACTTACTTTGTCTTGTCTCCGCCGAATACCCCTATATTCTCCTGGACCCATTGTAGTGCCACATGTTGATCCTTTATGGCCAAGTTCAACGCTTTGCGGTTGTCAGCTTCCTTGCCTTGAGGTAATCCTAGAGGACCGAGTCGATAGTTGAAATTGACGTAGACCAATGGTGTTCCCTTTATTTAATTCATTGTCAGAAAACACTGAAAGGGAGTTGAAGACCGTACTTACCCGAACGAGACTTTGAGCGACGATCCCAGATCCGTTAAATGTACTCGCAGTACCAGCATCGAATCCTCCGCCATAGTCCTTTATGCCAAAATCCACCTCAGAAATCTTCCAGCGTTAGAATAGCACGACGTACCAAAACAGTACAGGAAGTTTGACGTCCGTTGGTACGTCGGAAGGTCGGAAGATATTGATGGTTAAGCAGTCTTCAGACATGGCTTGAGCTGGCACATCCTAATTGAGGGGTCTTTTTAGTAAAGACTAGGTCTACGGGCATAAATAGACGGCACTTACCTGTTGAAGACAAGCTAAGCCGAAGTTGGATGCATCAAATACCTCAGCAATCAAGGTTCGTCTTCAAAACTGGCGGTTTTAAGCGTAACTTTCCAAGAGGCGGCTCAGCGAAAGGAATTGCTGCAAATCCACACGACAATGTCAAAATCCGAATCAAGCCATCATCGAAACATACTCACCTCCAAAGAAATCCACATGGAGAAGCGGCGTAGCCCTCCCAATCAAACGTCGTGTTCCCAAGTTGGATTTTCGGGGTTTGGGCCGTCACCAACGTATAAAATGCGGACGCGCAAAGAGGCAGAAGTGCAGCCTTCATTGGGGGCCTCAATAACAGTCGGTAAACGTCTATCCGAGCTTTTTATACGACGACGACGGTGAGTAATTAATATTTCCGCTCAACATACTCGATGGTGAAGATGAACTCTCACCACCCTGAAGTCAGCTGGGTTATTGACAGAGATAGAAGGTCACAAGTATACATGTGGGTGATCATTTGACGATTTGACAATGTTTCCGTAGGCTGAGTCAGCTTCAGAAATTTCCCGCTTTTCTGCGATAGCACATACCGAGGCTGGCTGTGAGAGACTACTGACATTAATGTACACTTGTACAGTCCCTCGTCTGTACCTGTATTTCTTCCCTGATGCAGGTAGGACGAGTTGTAATCGTACTTGTCATTATGCCGGACGCACGGGTAAGCCTGTAAGCTGGCCTCCAGGATCAAATTTCAGCGAGAGCTTAGAGCATCCATCACCTTACCCTTTGTCATCAGTGTAAACAGTCCAAGATTGGTATATACCGAGTGCTACAACCTGCTAGGCGAGCTGCATCTTACTCATGTAGGAGGTATTGGTGCAGGAAGCATGGGCCATGGCTGAAAAAGTGAGAGTAAGATGGATTTGAACTCCGCTCATCGGCTCGACTTCCGTTGTTCTGAACCAATGGCAAGGCTTCCTCCTCCCGCCAGCGCATACTCCTTGCTCAGGATATAGTCCCAATGCCGTCAGTATCGAAATGAATTTAGTTGGGCTGTCCCACCTCTCGGTATCAAATTGGCGCAAACCAATACACTTCACCCACCGTTGAGGGAAGACGGAAGAAAGATGAGGAGCGAGAGAAAGGGAGGTGTATCTGACGTGATGGGCTTTCTTTTGAACTACCACACACCTCAGCAGTCCGAACTTCTGACCCAGTGCTCGTCTGACGTAGGTAGGACCCAAACCTGGTCATGGAGCTGAGGTGAGCGTTAACGTTCTTCTACCTTATTCTCTGAGTCTGAATTTTGTCCGCAGCTCTCTATTTGACGTTACAATTACCTTGGCTCAACCTCTCATGCTCAACTTCACATTCTTCAAGCCTTCTTGAAGTCCCAGCACCTCGTGTTCTTTGCTGGTGTCACGTACAATTTTCGGCTCCCCGTCTCGTAGAGCTCTTAAATGGGAGAGCTGCTGGTTTCGAAGTTGGGTGCGGCTGGTAGTAAAAGTGCGATTACTCGCAAGGCGAGTACGTTGCAGCTTCTTATCATCCTGACTCTAATATTGTTCTTGACACAGTCTTCTGCTGGACTCTGTTCGTCACTGGCAACGACTCACTTCTTCTCTGTCCACGTCATCAACGTACATGGAACTCCAACTCCCTTTCTAGTCTGTCCGGAAGGAATCGTGTTTGCAGGGACCGAAGCTTAACAGTGTCAACGGTTTGGTGGAGGGGCAGGTTGTGAGGAGCAGCTGTTGGCCGTCAGCGGTGGGTCCTTTTAGCAACACGTCTAGCTTCTTTTCTAGTTTCTTTCCCTTCTTTTTTACTGATGTCTATTCATGAATTAGATGATGCTCCTATCATCTACCGAAGTCCTCCACTAACATCGACCTACCCAACGCATGGTATATACACGTCTCCTATCTCACCCTAGTATCGCAGCCTAACGTCCTCAATCTTCCAGATTCATCTGAGACGTTTCCACAACGTTAGCTCGGCCGTTGGTCAGACTGAGATAGTCTCGTAAGGGAAGAGGTGTTAAGTTGGGCTTAGCTAAGCTATGCCTTGACGGCCAAGCTTCAAGGTGTGTATGTTTCTCTACTATGTGCCTCCGTCTGTCCCAGTTCTTTTTTCTCTTCTTTCCTTGCTTTTTGTCTTTTTCTTTTGTTTTCGTCTTTACCTACTTTCCCCGTTTCTAGTACAGTTTCTCAATCTTTCCTTGTTTAGGCCCGTCACCGTCACACTCATAAAATGAGAGTACTCGCTCCCCTCAACCTCGTCGGTTAAGCAATCATCCTCTGCCGACTTCGACTTTACTCCCCTCCTCAGTCGATCATTTAGGAGCGTCTACGGACAAGTCTCCGATAACACCTCGTCTTTCCACCTCGCTTCATTCGTTGACCATTCCCACTCGACGAAATCTATTGAGACTGTCCATACTTGCGCTGGACTCGGGCTTGAACTGGTCAACCTTGAAATCATGGGTGTTGCACGGATTGCGCTAGTACCCCGTTGATACCAATAGGTTGAAGGGTAACATGAATACCGTGATTTGTTGAAGGCGAGGCGGAGCGGTGGTGGTCAAGTCTGTGCGCAGAATGATATGGCTATATGGGCAATATCGGATGGATAGGAGTTTGGTAGAGTCGAGGAATCCAGAATGCAGCTGAAGAGTTGTAATTACTCGCCCTACGTGACGAGAAGTTTTCCAAGTGGGTTCTCTTCTCTCTTCCTTCCATTTTCGTCTTTGAGCACATTCTGACTATAACCTCGACTTGTTTTATCCGTTTTCTCTACAGACGTTCCAGATGCACGGTTCCCTCAGTGCATTCCCCTTTGTTTCCTTGGCATGTCAATGTCGTCGTAGCCCTCATGCACTGCTGGCAGCCATTCTTCCTACACCATACACTAGAGCAGGTTGAATAGGAATAGACGTCCTCGGCGCCGAGCTCTGGCCTTGTCTTCATGTCAGATGCTGCTAGTTGAGAGCGTGAGCATGGCCTGGGTGAGCTTGTCCAATTGCTGGGTCATTAAAAATTTGAAGGATATATAGGGAAAGACATCATAGTCATGTCGTGTATGTAGGTACACGTTCTACTCGAAAATTTAGAAGTTTTTGCCCTCAACGATGCAATGTATACACTCCAGAGACGAGCTGCAACTTCGGAGCACCTTGTTCCGGCCTGAAGGCCTGACCTTCTGCCTCTTCAATCTCCGTCAGCGGAGGATCTTCGTATTGTTTCGGTATGTCGGCATCTAGGTCTGCGTCGGGCGATGGTGGACTCGGGAGAAGGTGGAGGCTAAAGCCTACAAGCTAGGCTTAGAGGCTGTGGGCTGTCCTAGGTGGGTGTCAAGGTATCGGGTTCTTTTTCTTTGGCTTTTCTCTTGTACTGACGTCGTGGACTAACGAAGGTTCTTTCATGTATGCTATCGACGTTTACGGCTTGTGCAAACTGCTGGGGAAATCCAACGCTGTATTTCATCGGCATTGAGTGCTTGTGTTTGAGACTTCGTCGCAGAGTATTATCTTTGGAATTAAACGGAGATAAAACATACTCAGTCGGAACTTGGTGCTATTTTAATGGAGGTGGAGTCCGGATACACCGTATTATGGACGCTCCGTTCTTTGACATGCTCGGTCGCGCTCGCAGTGCATGCCAGCCACTTCTCCGTACTCTCCATCAACACCGAGAGGTACTTGGAGGCTCTGCACATTTCCTCACCTCCTGTATAAAAGTCGATCAGTCTTGTTCAGCAATCTCATACACAACGCTTCCAACTTCCAGGTCTTCAAACGATATGACTCACACACATACTCTCCCAAAGACTCAAACCGCTGCCCTTTACCGTCCCGGTGACATCAGCTTGTCAGTCGTCCATGACTATCCTGTACCGAAACCAGGGAAGGGAGAAGTTGTGCTCAAGGTTGTTGCTGCTGGAGGTGCGTCGACGTCACGGTGTAGCATATACATCTCGGAATCTTTTCTAACATGACGCCCGACTCTCATTACTAGTCTGCCACACCGATACCGTGCTTCTCTCTGGCGTTACCTTGGACACCAGAACTTATGTGGTCGGGCATGAAATTTGTGGGAAGGTTGTTGAGTAAGTCATTGTCGTCTTTCTTTATCCTCAAAAATCAGCAATTCTCACCTGGATTCATGTCTTCCACTGTTCTCCTCCTCCTCTTCCGTCAACGCAGATTCGGCTCAGA